>JAJOZX010000926.1:395000-420000 GCA_023014485.1 Bathynomus jamesi | reverse complement strand
CGGAATGAGTTAAAGCAAGCAATTCGCACAAAACGGAGAGGGAAATAGTCGGAAGGTGTTATTCTGTTACACGACAGCGCGCGCCCTCATACCGCTGCACAGACTAGAAAATGCCTTCAAGAACTTAAATTTGAAGTTCTCTACCATCCAGCCTACAGTGCAGACCTGGCACCTTCAGATTTTTACCTGTTTGGACCACTAAAAGACGCTTTGAGAGGTCATCGATTCCAAGGCGATGATGACATGAAGGAGGCGGTGCATGACTGGCTACGCACACAGCCAAAAAGTAATGGCATTAGGAAGCTTGTAGATCGCTGGATTAAGCGTATTGAGAAACAGGGAGACTATGTTGAGAAGTGATGTATTTATAATTTATCAGATGTGAAAATAAAATTGGGAAAATAAAAAGTGCGGATACGTATTGAATTACCCTCATATATATATATATATATATATATATATATATATATATATATATTTTGGTGAGCGTCGGGCCTTGTGATAGGCTTGGCGCTATTCTATCTGAAGGTCCCTACTTTTCGGTAACCGGGTTGTTCTCCTTCCTCCTTCGTTCCTGACTTCTTTACCGGCTGTGACTCCGCTATGATTTTTCCGTATCTGTGTTTTTTTTTTTTTCTCGCCCCCTCCCGTCTATTGTTCATTTCCGTTAGCTGTTCCATAGTCTTCGTCCTGCGTTCGTTCTGCTATCCACCTTTCTTTTGGTGGCCATGAGCGGTCATACTTTGAAACCAAAAGAAAAAAAAAGAATATATATATATATATATATATATATATATATATATATATATATATATATATATATAATTTAAATCTCTTTTTAAGACTAAACTTCCGAATGCCTAATAAAACCATTGGAACAGTAGTTTTTAAGCAAAGATCATTATAAAAAAAAGGCTAAAAAGAAATTTACCTACTGAGGTTACTGGAAGTAACGATGGAATTGGATCAGTCCGGACCAGTTGGTCTGGATCGGTTTGAACGGCTATTTTTTTCTAAGTATATAATGTGAAATTTAGCTAAACTAATCGCTTGCTTTAATATGCAATAAGAATTACGCTCAAATAACGCGTTTCTGGAACAATTTGTAACTTAATTGTGTGAAATAATCCTATTTCGATTTTGGGCTGGTCGAATGTCCTCAGGTTGCATCACTAACGAGGTTAAATTTAATTATTCTCTAAATTAAGAAAAGGTAAATGAATTAAAAATTAATTGGTGTATGAATCTCGATGAAGATAAGAAATTGCGCAGATTTTACCTACCGAACGTCAATGAGTGGTGAAAATGGTTCCGTTTATTACGTACGCTATACGTGCGAAACCTAAAACGATCACATTAAATTTCGCTCCTTTTTAATCCACACCAACCAATCTGGAAGGCCGACATTACCATAGTATGAGAGTTGGTGCGGATATAAATTTTGATATTTGAATAAAGTTAAGTATTGGAGAAAGTCGAAAGGATTTGAAATTGAGTTGAAATCCAATCTGAGTTTAAGCCTTATTCTTAACGAACCCATACAGTAGATGGATAGTTTTAAAGTGGATTTCAGTTAAAGTAAACTCGACCGTCAACATTCTTTACCGTATTACCGTTAGCCAGAACGCGATGTCTGGCCTCTCATTTAGAAACTGCTCCCTCTTTTAGGGTCTTTTTTTTTTTTAGGCTAATAGAGCTTCGTTGTAGCCACATTGCGACACCCCTTCCCTCTAGATCAGCGAAGTTAGGTCTATTCAGTAGTTCGATGGTTGATCGCTCTCCGCGTTCAGATGCTGTAGAGATCCGTATATGATTGGAATCCCGGATAAAGCCGTAGGTCCCCTCCGTTTCATGACCTTCGCCTTTCCCTTTACAAAGGAGGCCAAACAACCCCAGACATTATTATTTTTAGACTAATGTCGTGGAAACACGAGCTTAGATTTTGTTTTTCAACATTATTATTACTTAATATTTTGTACTGAAAACTTAAACAATACCCTCTCATGTTTTCTTCATGGGTTATAAGTTTAACCTCCTTTGCAACATATGGCGAAGAAGACTTACGGCTGTACGTGGGATCCGAACCACGGGTCGCTACATTATCTGAACAAAGGATGATCTCTCATCCAACTACTGTCAAACACAGTGTCGATTAACTTCGCAGATCGACGGGAAGCGGTGTTACGACACTGGCCACGACTTACCCTTATAAATTATAAACAAATAATTATCTTTTTACGTAACTCAGCATCGATTCGACGCAATGGAGCTAATAAGATGATAGTTCATCTGTATATATATTAAAAAGTAAGGGAGTGCCTGGGGTCTTTCAGAGGTCTTGGAAATGAATAAAAAATATTTGTCATCTTGCTCTAAATATTTCAGGAAAGTTTTATATCGATGTATTGAGTACGGGTAAATCAGAGTATGCTCAAGTACTTAGGAATAATATCCAGTGTATTGGACTAACCCGGTAGTATAGGTGCAAATAGGTAGTCGGAAAATTTTGGTGGAATTTTTTTTAACTAAAGTATATCTACGAGTACACACACACACACACACACACACACACACATATATATATATATATATACACCGGCGGATCCAGGGGAGGGATGAAGGGGTTCGAGCCCCCTCCCATTGAACACTCGTCTTATAGGGAAATGCCTTTCCTCTTATCTTTTCAGATTTACTGTCTTTGCCACAACAAAAACTGGTTTATTATTATTATTATTTTCAATTAGCTTATTACCTTTGGCATTAAATAAAAGACTCATAGATTGACTGTGTGTTCTCTTAACCAATTAATGCTTATTGACTCTTAAACAGGGCAGCCACGTTGTGTTTTTTGTGCATTAGATGAAGGTGGTATTACTCTGGTATATACTGGGCACCAGTATAGGTATCAACTCCCCCTAAAGAAGTATCCTAGATCCGCCACTGTATATATACATATACACATATATATAAAAATTATTTACGAAAGTAACACGTGAATAATATTTATAATGAAAATAACCACGAAGGAAAAAGGAGCACCATTCTGTGTTTCCTTTTCCTTCGTGGTTATTTTCACACACACACACACACACACACACACACCACACACACACACACTCATTAAACGGTTTTGGTCCTCTCACAGCAAAACTATTTTCTTTCAGGGTTAAGGATGTTCCCTGTCTAGCCTTTAATTTGGGAACACGACACAGTCTTCCTTTTCTACTTTCTACTGTTGTTTGGGGAGTTACAGGGTTCAGAGTAAGATTAGGGACTAGTTTCTCCATTATTTTCCAAGTGTAAATAAAGGTGTATCTCTCTCTTTTCCTTTCCAGTGAATATAGGTTAATTCGCGTAACCTTTCCCAGTAATTTAGTTCTTTGCACCCCTTGATTTTGGCTGTGAAGCTTCTCTGAATTTCTTCTGGCTGTCTAATGTCTTCTTTTTAAGTCTTCTTTTTTATATGGGCATTAAGGTGGATCGATTTTACATTTCTTTCGATTTCCATATTCTAATAGAGACAAAAACTTGCGCATGCATGAGAAAATAGCCTCTGCAAAATCTTAGCTTAATAGGTAATCATCTTCTGCCCCCGGCAGAGCGATGAAAATCATATTTTAGTAGTCAAAAACGTATTTTTAAATCCTAGCCTAGGGTCATAAAATTTTGCGTGTGTGTTATTTCATGCCTAAGCAACGATATAAATGCTATGGGAAATATATAAATGCATTATTTAAGACAAAGAGCCGATCTGAAAATATGTATATTATACATATTTTCAGATCGGCTCTCTGTCTTAAATAATGCATTTATATATTTCCCATAGCATTTATATCGTTGCTTAGGCATGAAATAACACACACGCAAAATTTTATGACTCTAGGCTAGGGTTTAAAAATACGTTTTTGACTACTAAAATATGATTTTCATCGCTCTGCCGGGGGCAGAAGATGATTACCTATTAAGCTAAGATTTTGCAGAGGCTATTTTCTCATGCATGCGCAAGTTTTTGTCTCTATTAGAATATGGAAATCGAAAGAAATGTAAAATCGATCCACCCTAATGGGCATTTTAGGACCGAGCAATATTCCAATTTGGGTATGATCAGTGTTTTCAGTAGAGGAATCATTATATATATATATATATATATATATATATATATGTAAAGAACGACGCTTGTATAGGAGAATATTCCGCGCAAGATGAGAGAGAGAGAACGAAACAAATGAAAAAATGAGAGAACCACCCTGGAATCGAACCCGGGATCTTCCGATTGCCGGTCAGATATGATAACCATTACACCATGGGCCTCACTCAGTCAAATGCCGTAATTCCTCTACATACGCGCAGAAACCAATGCCCCAAGGGGGCACCTCTCGCATGTCGTACATTATATACATTTAAACTGCAAACACGCAGTATAATTAACGTAAAGAACGACGCTTGTATAGGAGAATATTCTCTCTCTCATCTTGCGCGGAATATTCTCCTATACAAGCGTCGTTCTTTACGTTAATTATACTGCGTGTTTGCAGTTTAAATGTATATAATGTACGACATGCGGGAGGTGCCCCCTTGGGGCATTGGTTTCTGCGCGTATGTAGAGGAATTACGGCATTTGACTGAGTGAGGCCCATGGTGTAATGGTTATCATATCTGACCGGCAATCGGAAGATCCCGGGTTCGATTCCCGGGTGGTTCCCTCATTTTTTCATTTGTTTCGTTCTCTCTCTCTCATCTTGCGTGGTATATTCTCCCATACAAGCGTCGTTCTTTACGTTAATTATACTGCGTGTTTGCAGTTTATATATATATATATATATATATATATATATTACGCACAGACCGTGCATGGAACAAGGAACTCTTCTGGGAAAATTAAATCCACTATAGTCCGAATAAGTAATGGTAAATGACAAACACTACAGTTCTTTCTTTTTCATGATTTAGCCCGACGTGGACAACGGGTCACTCGCAAAGAGGCCACAAAATTATAGCTTCGCTCACCAGCTATCTGCAAATCAGATAGGATCCAGCTTTGGGATAGGATCTAGGGTTTACAGCTACACCTAGCCTACGATAATATATACAGGGCGTCCCAAAAAAATGTATACACACTTTAAATACTTATAAAGGCAGTGTTTATTAAAATACATTTCATTTTCGAAATGTAATAGAATCTACAGACATTATTTAATTGTTTTGTCAACGCCTGTTTTCAAACTGACGTCCGTTCTGGTCCAGGCACTGCTGATAACGCGAAGCAATGGAATCGCAAACATCACGAAACATTTCGTTTGGTATTTGTGTGCATTCTCGTTCAATGGCTGCTCTCAATTCAGCGATTGTTGCAGGTTTTATAGCGTAGACTTTGTCTTTTAAGTATCCCCATAAAAAAAAGTCTAGTGGTGTGAGGTCTGGTGAACGCGGAGGGTATTCTACGAAACCCCTTCGTCCAATCCACATCCACATCGTGCCAAGTACCACTCGCAATACTCCACTCTTCGGTCCAGATCATCTTCATTAATAGCATGGACTAATCTTGGAATGTAACTTTTCCATTGACAGCGCTTCAAAATGCGTTAGACAGACGATTCTGAAATTCCTACCTCACGACTCGCTTGCCGCACAGATTTTCTTGGACTTTGGTGATACGTTTCCAGTACTCTTTCTTGCTTTGTGGGGCTTGTCGATGTCCGTGGTCTTCCGGAACGCTTCTTGTGGACATTCTGAACAGTTCCATCGGCTTCAAACTTATCTCTAATTCGAGTGATGGTAAGTCGCGTTGGTGGATCTGTTTGAAACTCCATCCTAAACTGTCTTTGCACTTCAACTGCGTTTTCACACTTCCAGTAGCATTTTAGAATGAATTTCCTTTGTTCAAAGCTTAGTCTGACTGCCATTATTAATTCTAATGGGTTTAACTTGGAAAGAAAGAAACATCAATTGAGCTATCAGCTGTTAAAGTGTGTATACATTTTTTTGGGACGCCCTGTATATATATATATATATAGAGAGAGAGAGAGAGAGAGAGAGAGAGAGAGAGAGAGAGAGAGAGAGAGAGAGAGAGAGAGAGAGAGAGAGAGAGAGAGAGAAGAGAGAGAGAGAGAGAGAGAGAGAGAGAGAGAGAGAGGCAAAACTCATCAATGTAATACCAAAACGTGTGTCAGCTGTACTTAATGGAAAGGGGAAAGCAACACGATTCTACATATATTGATTGAATAAATTAGTTATAAAGTTTTACTTTTATTATCAAATAAGGGACTATGGAAAAAAAAATTGAATGGGTCTATTTATTTTTGCCAACCCTCTGTAGGCTATATATTGTTGGTGCATATATAAATAAATAAATTTGTTAAGCTCTTTTTTTCGTGTTGTTACGTTTTTATTACAACCATCGTCCACCTGTGCCACTGCCTGTGCCCGTTGCTCAGGAGGTAACACCGTTTTCCTATAAGTCAGCATTTTCCAAACGTTTTTTTGTGCAAACTGGAGTCAATCCTCCGCGACCCCCACCCACCTTATTTCAAGCGCAAATTGTATTCATGTATCGTAATTTATTGGTACCATAATCAGTGTGAGGTGGTATTAAAAAGGAAGGTTTCAGTAATTAGTGTATTATAGTACCCTACATACCAGGTATCACACCAGGTACAGTGAGAGTGAGTGAAATTACTGGAAATATTCACATTCTTACTTTTTCTGTTCTTTCTTTGCTAACCTCTTCACTCGCCCGCCCCCCCATTTAGTAGATCTCTCGCGCCTTACAGTTTGGGAAACGCTGCTATATAAACGAGGTGAATACACTAAGGTCGGGGCATCGACTCCTGATGGTGCAGGCTAATAATAATTCAGGAGTTAGCGCAGTTCGTCGATTAGTTGGCCTGAGCGCTGTGCCAGGTTCCGGCCCTTCTTACAATTATATACAGAGCTACGAATTTTAGGGGACTGTCGTCGTATGAGAGAGATTTTTGGGCATTAAAAACGAAGAAAGCACGTTATTGCAAACAAGGATTCATGGTCATATCCCTTCTACAGAAGTGTTCTCTTGCAGGACAAATCACTGAACGGAAGATGTCTGCGGTTTCTAAAAAGCTTTCTACGAGGAATTTCATTTTAAGTGAATGAAAGCCGATAAATTTCTCAAACTTCTTCGTATAGGTCTACAGCATTATTAGGATGCAGATTGAGTCGTTCTCTCTCTCTCTCTCTCTCTCTCTCTCTCTCTCTCTCTCTCTCTCTCTCTCTCTCTCTCTCTGGCCTGGATAGTGTTCGATGTACCGCGACAGTCATTGCCGATAAAATAGACAAACTGAGCGCGTTTAAGGCTCCTGGGCCAGACCAGTTTCTCCCCAGAGTGTTGCGAGAGGTGCGCGACCAGGTGGCTCCTCACCTGGCTACAGTCTTCAACAAATCGTTGGAGACGGGCCAGGTGCCTGGTGACTGGAGGGAAGCCAATGTGACCCCTATCTTTAAGAAAGGGGATCACGAAAGTCCAGGGAACTATCGTCCCATTAGTCTCACTTCAGTTGTAGGTAAATTATTAGAGGGGATAATAGCGGATAGGATCGTTGACCATTTGGATTCCTACAAGCTGCTTGGGGACTCCCAACATGGGTTTTAGACGGCATAGGTCGTGTCTCACCAACTTGCTCGAGTTTTTCCACGTCATATTGACGTGAGTATGATATCATAGTAGGGCGATTGATATACTTTATCTCGACTTTCAGAAAGCCTTTGATAAGGTACCTCACCGCCAGCTAATGGCGGAAAGTGCGCGAGCTGGGTATCGGGTGGGGAAATAGGTAGGTGGATTGAAAACTGGCTGAAGAATAGGCGGCAGAGGGTTGTAAATTAAACGGGGTTAGTTCGGGATGGGCCTCGGTCACTAGTGGGGTTCCTCAGGGTTCCGTTTTGGGGCCCACTGTTGTTTTCATTTACATAAATGATATCGACGGTGACATCGTCAGTCGGATCGCCAAATTCGCTGATGACACGAAGCTTGGGGCCAATGTTGGGACGCCCGAAGCGATCGAGGAAATGCGTGCGGACCTAGGTAGGATAGGAGAGTGGTCCGAAAAATGGCAAATGCGTTTAACTTGGGTAAATGCAAAGTGATGCACATTGGCTACGCCAATCCCAAGTCGGACTACTCGATGTTGGGTAGTAATATCGAGGTGAATGATTTAGAAAAGGACTTGGGTGTGCTAATTAGCAGCGACCTTAAGTTTACGAAACAGTGTGTAGAGGTGGAAAAGAAAGCCCAGAAACTATTGGGTTATATCAGGAGGCAATTTCAGTTTCGGAACAAGGAGATTGTGCTCTCACTGTACAATTCCCTTGTTCGGCCGCACCTGGAGTATGCTGTGCAGTTCTGGTCGCCCACCCTCAGGAAAGATATTGAGAGGCTGGAGCGAGTGCAGGCGAGGGCCACAAAGTTAATCCCTTCCGTTAGGCATATGGGTTACAATCGACGGTTACGCGCCCTGAACTTGTTTTCGCTTGAAACTCGGAGGCTGCGCGGTCAACTGATCGAGGTTTTCAAGCTCTTACGCGGGTTCAACGATGTCGATTTTAGAAGTATGTTTAGTTTAAATGATAACCCAACTCGTAATAATGGTTGGAAGTTGGATTTGAAAAGGTTTAGCACTAGTGTGTGTGGGAATTACTTTACGTATAAGATCTGTGACACATGGAACAGGTTACCTTCGGAAGTTGTGAACAGTTCGTCTGTGGATCAGTTCAAGAAAAGGTTAGACCAAATCTTGCACACTATTTGAGTGTGTACAAAATTTTCCCTGGCACCCGTTGCCATTGGTACCTCCTCGGTATGGGCCGCAAGGCCTTTTGAGGTACTTCTTTTCCTTGTAACTCCTTGTAACTCTCTCTCTCTCTCTCTCTCTCTCTCTTCTCTCTCTCTCTCTCTCTCATAGCAGGAAGTTAATTAAAAATTCCGTAAGTCCTGCTGTAAAAGACAGAAATAACATACTGAAATTTAGTGATATAGACATAGCTAATTCGCTAAACAAATTTTTCTTTTTACGAAAGATGAGGTACAGCCACTAATTGACAAGATGAATAAGTACAAGTCATCCGATCCCGACGAAGGGTATATAAAGAGGTTAGCCACAATATTGTTGATGATTTAGCGACTATAGTCAAACAATCATTCGAATTAGGGAAAGTTCCAACCGACTGGAAATTAGCAAATGTAATACCAATCTTTAAAAAGGGAGATAGGCAAAATCCGTGTAATTACCGCCCGATCAGTTTAACGTCAATTGTTGGCAAGCTGTTGGAACCCATTATTACAGAACGTATCGTGTATCACCTTGCATCAAACCATTTAATTTTTGATTCTCAACACGGATTCAGGAGGCATAGATCTTGTCTAACAAACCTGTTAGAATTTTTCCAAAACATGTTTACTTTATACGACTCAACAAGAGCAATAGATATAGTGTATCTCGACTGTCAAAAAGCCTTCCTCACGGGAGATTGATGACTAAAGTTAGAGAGTTAGGAATTACGGGATTGTTTCCAACTGGATTGAAGATTGGTGAAGAAATAGAAAGCAGAGAGTGGTAATAAATAGAGTGGCTTCGGAGTGGACCCCCGTCACCAGTGGGGTTCCACAGGGTTCTGTTCTAGGTCCTTTACGTTTTATCATTATATTCTATATTAACGATATAGACGTTAGGCTCCTAAGTACAATTTCTAAATTTGCAGACGATACCAAATTAGGAAATAGTGTAAGTAGGAGGACGCAGGAACGATTCAAAATGATCTTGATAGGTTGGGAAAATGGTCTGCTACTTGGCAAATGCCATTTAATTTGGATAGATGTAAGGTAATGCATATAGGTTACAAGAACCCGAAGACCGATTACTCTCTCTTGACTGAGACTGATCTAGAAAAAGACTTAGGGGGCTTATATTAGTAATGATCTCAAACCGTCAAAACACTGTGCAGAAATCGAAAAGAGGACCTTAAAAATACTAGGTTATATTGAAAGACAGTTCCAATTTTGAAACAAGGAGATTGTAATGGAGCTTTACAATTCACTAGTTAGACCTCAACTCGAATATTGTGTGTATCTTTGGTCTCCGTCCCTTAGGAAGGATATAGAAAGGTTGGAAAGGGTACAAGCAAGGGCCACAAAATTGATCCCTTCACTGAGACTGCAAAACTATCACGGAAGATTAGAAAGTTTAAATCTGTTTACCTCAGAGACCAGAAGGTTGCGCGGTCAGCTTATTCAAGTTTTCAAGATGTTCAATGGAATAGACAGGGTAGACTACAGGAAATTATTCTAATTTAATACCACTCCAACAAGAAATAATGGTTTTAAATTGGAACTTAAAATATTTAGTATCTCCATATGTAGTAACTTATCCTATAAAATAGTAAATATCTGGAACCAACTTTCCTCGCAGGTTGTTTTAAGCCAAAGTTTAAATATGTTTAAAAATAGGCTGGACAAAGTTCTGAATACACTCAGGGTTTAAGACTATCCTCGCATATAATTTAAGAAAATAGTATTATAACGTAACCGCGCGGGAGTTTGTTTAAACACTTCCTCCTACTAAATGTAAAAAAACTTCACTTTTTTCTACGTGAAGGTCAAAATATGAAAATAAAAACTAGTGATGGGACGATAACAAAATTTTTAACGATTCCGATTCCGATTCCGATACCACTAAAAAGTCTTGATTCCGATACGATTCTCGATTCCGATTCCGATTCTCAATATTTTTAAATATAATTCTATACTTGTTTTTCTGGAAATTGTCATATTTTACTCTGGTAAGATTAACTATTTACATTATGAGTATGGTAATATAAATTATAATAGATTGGTTTAAAAATAAAAATCAACTGTAAGTTGTAACAATTCATTTTAATCTTCTTGATTACACATCATGGATATACATGTTTTAATGTATAGCTACAATACAATAAAAATAAAAATTGTTATCCTCTTTCATTTAAATTTTAAAGTTTACATTGCAAAACTGGTTCAATTAAAAGTTAAAGAATCGTTTTAAGAATCGGAAATCATGGTACAATTCTCTCGATTCCGATTCCGATTCCTGAAAAATGCTCGATTCTTCCGATTCTCGATTCCGATTCCGATTAATCGTCCCATCACTAATAAAAACCCACTCTAATAGACAGAGTTTATTTCCACAACAGTTTCGATGCCCACTGGCATCCTCCTCGGGTGGATACAGAAAAACCTTTTTCTGTATCTACCAGAGGAGGATGTTGTGGAAATAAACTCTGTCTATTAGAGTGGGTTTTTATTTTCATACTTCCTCCTACACTTAATTCTCTCCCCACTTTAGAGAGATGTCTCTAGTTGATTGTGCCCCACATAGCATAATTCACTGGGCAACACGTATTTTATTGAATGATATCTGACACTTGATTCTAGGTAATTTGGGTGCGCTGAATACGAATTTCAACTCGGTTTGGCTCTATCAGGTCCTGATTCTTGTCGACAGCCTATGTGCCATTTTCCAGATTTTTCAAATTAGGACTAAAAAATTAAGTCATGTGTTAAATTTTTTTTTCAAGTTTCATGAATACAAGCAGTTCAAACTACAGTAAAATTACATTATAACGATAGAAATGACAAAATAAAAAAACAAACAGGTATGAAGCTTTCACTGTGGCAAAAATTTTCTTTGTAAGACTTTCTAGCGTATTTGCTTGTTGATGGCAGGTCTCTTTTCAAGCACCAGCAGTAATCAGCCATCATGTGGGAATCCCAGCGGCCTTGGTACCGTTCCTCCATAATTTTTATATCTTGGTGGAATCTCCCCTTGTTCGTCACTTACATCACCTAAATTACTTGGAAATTGGTCAAGATGGCTATTCAAAAAATACATTTTTATGCTCATATTGCAACCTAACTCTTTGTAGTCCCTTAAAAGTTTTTTACGATTTCTTCGTAGTTATCTGCCCTATAATTGCCTAAAAAGTTTTCTATCAAGTCCACGAATGAGAACCAGCCATTTTTTTCGCGTTCATTCATGACATTAGGAAAATTGCTGTCTTTAATCATTGTTCTTATTTGTGGACCGTCGAAAATTCCCGCCTTGATTTTTTCATAACTTAAACTTGCAAATTTTGAAGTTATGTATTTGAAACACTCGCCGTTCGTATCTAAAGCTTTTACATATTGTTTAATGAGGCCTAGTTTTATATGCAGAGGAGGAAATATGATTTTATCTCTGCTCACTAAAGGTGGATTAATTACGGTTTTTTCTCCGACAGTAAGTGATGTTCGTGCTGGCCAGATTTGTTTGAAATAATGTTCTTCCTTGGCTCTGCTGTCCCATAAGCAAAGGAAGCAGGGATATTTAGTATACCCTCCTTGTTGTCCTAGCAGAAAATAACCATTTTTAAGTCAACACATATGATCCACTCGTGCTCCCTATATTTGATAAGATTTAAAACCTTTTCTATATGTTCATACTTTTCTTTTAATTTTGTTGAGTGCCCAATCGGTATCGAGCTGTATAGATTGCCATTATGCAACAACACACACTTAAGACTTCTTTTCGAACTGTCTAAAAACAAGCGCCAATCATTTGCATCGTAAGACTCAACCCCCATCTTCTTTAACAAACCAACTATGTCGCAGCAATATACTAAACTATCCTCTGTTCTAAATATTTAACAAGTTCTTCTTCTCTTTTTCTGTAAAATGAAATGTATGTGTTTGAAGTAAGCAAGTTTTTCTCTTTAAGTCTTGAAGCTAAAATTTCCGCAGCCTTTTTTGGCAAATTTAGATCCCTTACAAGATCATTCAACTCGGCCTGGTTAAACTTTTGCGGATCGTTTTGACTTTCAAATACGCTGGGGTCAAAATCGGTGTCTGACTCCTCAAAGTGCATAACAATATTTTCAGGAACATCTTCAACTAATTCTTGAGTTGGCAGACCCTTAAATTTTGGAATGGGGATCTCATTTGAATGTAGCACAGGTCGTATCGCGGTGTCGAAATTTGGGTACTCGATACAATGTTTATTTTTCTTAGTGAAGCCCGAAGTCTTGACAAAGCAAAGGTAGCAATCGGTCTCGTGGTTAGTAGGCTCTCGCCACACCTGATATGGAAAAAAAATTGTAAAGCGTTAACAAAAGCGACGAGAGACTTGTTTTTATGAATTTTATCAAAAGTTATCACCCAAACATTTAACATTTCTATGTGTTTCAACCTTATGCAATATTTGAGATTCTTATAAACATTTTCTGTAAATTTTTGTTTATGTACCTAAGTTACAATTACATTTAGGTAAGTTACAGTATACTAGTGATTAAATTACGTAGTTTTATGAAATCATAAACTTACCATCGGAACTCCAAAAGGTATTTTTGAATCCGAACCCTTCGTCCAATGTCGCAGTCTTTCAATGCATATAGTGCAGGCTTTATGTGGAGCCCACGATTTATCTTGGTCCCCCAGTTTTATGCCAAAATAAGCTAAGTAAGCTCTTTTTACGAAGTCAGTTATATTTGCTCGTTGATGTGGAAGTGTAAAATTTCCACATATATAACAGAAGGAATCAGGGTTGTTTTGCATTTGAACTTTCTAGTGCTTGATGACATATTGCTTGGATGTTCTGCCAATTTGTAAAGGTATTTAAAGCCCTTAATTCATATAAATTTAAGAAAATCTGAAATATAAACACAAAAATTAGTTTAAATAGGTACTTATTATGAAATAGGTACTTACAATCTATGAAATTAAACTAGAAACACGGATGAGTAGGTACAATATAAATTACGTCTAATTAAATCAACTATATTAAATCACGATGACAAAATTACTCACTAAATCATATGCCAATTCAAAATTATGTTAATGCCCAAACTTAATTAACTAACTCAACTGACTGACTGACTGATTGAATTGACTGATTAACTCTGGAAACGAGTCGCTTTTATATATTTTAGTTGTCTCTCTAGAATACTCTACAGAGAACAGGAACGCTCGAGAAAATTTTAGAATTCTATGATATTTTTAGCTTAATTTACTAATATTAAAATGGGTTAAAAATGACAAAATTAAAAATTTTTAGGGTGTTACATATAAAAATATACATAATACAACAATACCATAACAATAGGTACAAATACCTAGATAAAAACCTAGTTGCATAATGTGTAACTGCAAAAAGACTTAGCGAGTATTGAGAAAAAACCCTTTTTATGAATACGACGAAAGAGGAGGGGTGTTGAGCAAAATCAGGACCTGATAGAGCAAAACCGAGTAAAAATTCGTGCTTAGCGCACCCAAAGTACCTAGAACTAACTGTCAAATCTAATTCAATAGACAAAAAGTTGAAATTTGTTCCCCAGTGTAATCAACCATCGAGCAATTCATATATTTTATCACTTGTTTCATAAAAACCTCTAAGTAGGAGACTATTGAATTCCCCGTAGCAACAACGGGTGGTCACCCACGAAACACTTTCATTCTCCATAAGGGGATAGGTACAGATACAGGGACCTCCCACTGGTATTCCTCGCCGGAAAGAGATTTTCTATATTCTCGTGGTGGCACAACATCGCGAAGTATGAACGCCTCAATATACACTTGCTGTATAAACACATTTCATGGCGGGAGACCCAAGTTGAAACGACGACATTCAAAGACTTGTCAGACACATACACATTACACACATCCAATTACAGAAAACACGCTCGCACTCTTGCCTGCCTCGTTAATATGTCTAAGAATAGAGTAGAAAATATTTTGTAGAAACACAATTTCATAACGAATAAAATAAAAAAAGTGCATGGCATGAATTAAGTGAAGTGGAGTTACGTTTCTGCCGTCACGATTTCTTTTTTTCTCTTTCTGTTGGGTGGCTGGATGCGCGTGACGGGTGAGGGCATGGCGTGGAAAATCTGATTTCTGTTCTTAATTCCCGTTTCCACTCCTTTTCCGTAGAAGCATTTCATCACTTTGCCGGCGTGATGGCTTTGCGCGTACATGAGTGTAGACACAGAGAATTTAACCTTTATCTCTCTCCTAATCTTTTTGGGGCGAGCTTGAAGTGGGTCATGGAATCTCTGTTGGACCGATACCTCGGTAAACAGAGCTGTAAATATTTTTTATAAAATCAAAACCATATGTTCGAGTTTTTTGTGACTATACCAAGTGGTTGATGCGCAATCGGCACTAGTATATTATTGGTTACTTTTTTTACAGTGGTGCTATCTAGTGTACGATCTCTATGCGTGCATGGGGTAATTTTAGAGCTAGATTATATATTCTCCTCTTTCCTGTAAAATATTCTTGCCTACATTTTCGGGGTCAAGGTATTTTCTTCAATCTTTTTCCGTACCTGCTTCTTGCGCGGAGGGAGCTTTATGCTTTTCTATCCATTTTTCTACTGCTGCGTGAATAGGTTAAAAATGAACCAGTTTAATAACAGACCTCCCCGAGTCGACCGAAAAGTCTTTTGAGACTTCCTCTTGTCCTTATAACCTCTCTCTCTCTCTCTCTCTCTCTCTCTCTCTCTCTCTCTCTCTCTCTCTCATTTAATAAGCGTTTTAGCGAATAATGAGCTCTTTCTCTCTCTGCACAGATTGGCAATGCCTCGATCCCCTCAAGAAGTTCATCGATCGATGGAGGGAAGAGAGAGAGAGAGAGAGAGAGAGAGAGAGAGAGAGAGAGAGAGAGAGAGAGAGAGAGAGAGAGAGAGAGATACGCGTTTTGTTTAGCATTTCCACAGCTATTGTTGTCATTATTTAAATTCTTTACCGCTTTAGGAGCTATGACGGCTCCTTTCTCGTTTGCAGCGGCATAACTTGTCTTTTTGTATGATGTTCTTGCTCCGCCCACGACCCTGAATGGATCGCACGTATTCTGGCCCTCCCAAGAACGTTTTATAAGCCATTAGCATTCTCGGAAACTGATTTAAATGTAACTATTTGGGGCTGTTGGAAATTATTTTGGCCAGAAATAGATTTTATATGGCGTACGTTTGAATAAACTTGATAATTTAGATCACGGATTCTACGGGTTTTCAACCGGCAATACATTTACCCTTTGGGGTACATATTAAAATTTTTCAGGGGTACACAGCGAGCAAACAGAATACCTGTTTTTCCCCATTTTTTTTCTTTTGTAAGTCCATTTTTCGAAACATTTCAACAATGCAAGTTAAGAATTATATATATATATATATATATATATATATATATATATATATATATGAAAATTATTACACGAAAGTAACACGTGAATAATATTTATGATGAAAATAACCACGAAGGAAAGAGAAAACGCGAAATGGTACTCAAGCGCTTTCGTCTGATGTTCCTCAGTGTTCTTGAGGATGTCATTAGACGAAAGCGCTTGAGAACCATTTCGTGTTTTCTTTTTCCTTCGTGGTTATTTTCATCATATATATATATATATATATATATATATATATATATATATATATTCATTTTGTATGGGTTACACGAAAACATCTTTACTTTTCAAAGGGGTACACAGTGGAGACAAAGTTGAAAACCCCTGCTTTAAACTGTTATTGTGCTTCGCATCGGATACGTCTTAACCACGTTGAAACACCGCTTCCTGCTAAGTCAGAGAGGTTAAGCAACGTTGGATCTGTAAAGTAGTTGGATGGCTGAACGTCCTCAGCGTTCAGATGATGTAACAACCCGTGGTTCGGATCCTACGTAAAGATTAAGTAGGTCTCCTTCGTCAGATGCCCTTTACCTTCGCAAAGCAGGTTAAAAATCCCGAAACATTATTATTAATATTATTATTATTATTATTAGTAGTAGTAGTAGTAGTAGTAGTAGTAGTAATAGTGAATTATTAATTCCGATTATTGAGTGTGAATTCGTACTTAAATGTACTTAAATGTTATTTTAAATTAAATTTAAAAATTTTATATTTGAGGTTTTTAATGTTTGGAGTTATTTTGAAAATGTCACTTTTATAACTCATTTTTTGCGCTTTAAATTTTCATTTTTTAGTTAAATTTTAAGATGTCAAATTAGTACATAAAATAATTAGTGTATATTTTATTTCTTTGACAGCTATAATATTTTTGTTCCGTCGTTGAATAGGATTAGGTCTGAACGTTTAGAGTAACGATTCACGAACGTTTCTATTAGTGAGGCACAAAACAGTCATGGGCTGAAATTCTGGGACCACAACGTCATTTCATTAATTTCATCAAGCTTGAATATTTTTCACTAATTGTAAATCACATCTATTCGTATCTCGTAAATTCATCAGGGTAATCTAGTGGTAAAACTCCGGGCTGTTTATCTGGACAATAGAAACTGCGGGAAATGCACTCTCTTTCGAAGGAGTGGATGTATGGAACGCGATTCCCACGCGTATCAGGCACGCTTCATCACTAAATGTATTTCGCAAATCACTAAAAAAGCATCTCATTAGCTCCTACTGATGTATAAGTTCACTACCGCCACTTTTACCATAGTAACGAAATTTCCACTTTATAATAAACTATTTAAAATATGCTAATTTCATTGACCATTTTTAATTTTGTAATTTATTCTTTTTATATTTTTTTATTGTTTCATTTATTTTCTGCAATATACAATATAAATATACAATAAGTCATTTAATTTAAAATTATGTAACATTTTGTGAACTTTATATTGTGTAGTAATGCCTAGTTAAGAATATTAATTTTTGTTTAATTAAGATTATAATGTTTAATATAAATCATTTACTAATAATTGTGAAATTGTTTGAAATTGTTTAAAATGGAGTTGGCAATCCTGAACAGAGGCCGACAGAGCGGGCTACCCCCAAAGGAGTCAGTCTTTAGGCAGCGCGTTAAGCGTGAGGTTGGCGCCATGTAACGTAAAATTTAATTAATTGTTTGTGCCCCTCTCCGACGTAAAATGTTATAGTAAAATTCCGTACTCGCATCCCCCTAAATTACTTAAACCATTTTCGGAATTAAATAAAATATTAACGAGTGTTAAAAGAGTGTTAATGAACCCCCCCGTTGTTTTGTAACGGCTTTCATAGTCTCGGCGTGGCTACCAGAATCTTATACAGTACAGCGAAAACGAGTGTAGAGAAAGCAAGCGATAAATGTAATAGAGACCAGAAAGCAAAGTAAATAAGGAAGAAAGTAAATAATAAAACGTGTTCACTATAATTGTATCTGTTATTATTATTATTTTTTTTTGTCATTACTAGTATTACTTGCCACTTTCACTATTTTTATATAATAAATAAACTAAATGCCATTAATTTTGCCGAAAAAGCCCCCTTACTTCCAAAGCCATATTCAGACAAGAGTACAGTAGAGTGAATATATTAATGTCATAACAAATCTCTAAAAATTGTAAAACTCCGTTAAAAGTGGTGATGTTTCCGTAAATATTTTGTGAGGAACACTTTTATTTTCAACAAGAATGCCAACTTCTGCATGTGAATCAGTTATGGTCCCATCTGTGTAAAAATTATCACAGGCCTGCGAATGAGAACTTTGTAAGGGTTGTTTTCTTACTAATAACTGATTTTATATAATTAAAATACGCCGATTTCGAATAAGGTGTCTATGTTTTTCTATCACGTAAGGATTTTCTGCAAACTAGAAGGGAAAAAACAACAACATAAATAAATGTTATTTATTTCAATTTACATTAGGCACCTATTTCGCTTTGTTATACTAATTACAAATGCAAACAACTTCAAAAAGAAAGAAGACTATTAACGTCAATTACATATTCATCTTTATTTGTCCTGAGTCTTCTTGCGAGATCTATGCCTTTTAGTCTCGAATGTACGCGCTGTTCCTTTTCTTTTATGTAATAATTCTGGAGTATCCCGTTTCAACAGTCAGCAGTAATCAGCCATCATGCTGATGTCCCACCTTCCCTGATATTTCTTCTCCATTTCTTTGATGTCTTGGTGAAACCAAGCATTTATAGGCAGTAGTTTTTAATCAAAATTTAATGAAAATTGCTAGTGATGCACCGATTAATCGGCAGATATTTTGCTTATTGGCATCGGCAAAATTTTGCCGATTATTTGCCGATTAATATTAAATATTCCAAATTTTATAAATAGATTTTTAATCTATATTTTAAGTTATAATGTCTTAAGGTTACTGACTTATTGCATTTTAATTTCAAATTTAAATCATGAAATGAGCATTTTAATTATAGTCACCCTGAAAAAATAAGAAAACGGTAAACAGAAAATGGGACAACTACATTTAGTAAAACTGAGTAGTGTGTATAGTGAGTAAACATAATCTTAAATCTGACATAGGATTTTTCCACTTAGATACCCATTACCCATATTATTATTTATGGTAAACTTAAGTTTCTTGACAAGAAAATACAAGTAGGAATTTTTTGACAAGAATATTTTTTAAGTATCGTAATGAATATTGTAGTAAAATTTGTATTTCAAAAATACTAAAAAAAAGTGTGTGTGTGTATATGTGCTTTCTGAATTAATAAACACTCGTTTACTCTTGGACTTTGATAATTTTTGTTCCTTCTTTCTATGCATTCGAGGAGCAATATATGAAAATCAGAAAGTAAAGTTCACCATGTGGGTGTCCACTGTCCACTCCAATGACTACCAGCCTTTTGTTTTTACTAAGATAGGTGGGCACTAGGAACATACATTATAGGGCCTGTTTAAAACTATAGTTGTATTTAAAAAAAAATAAAACATTGTCGTCAGAAAAGTAAATTAAAAATAAAATTTAAATCCATAAGTTACTCAGTAAGGCAAACAGTGAAAGAAAATATACTTATGCTATTATTAATATAGAACAAATCTTTTCCCTAAAATTTCATTTATTAGATAATCTACATCGGCAAAATTTTAAGCAATCGGCATCGGCAAAAATTTGCATCGGTGCATCACTAATAATTACTTACATATGTAATATGAAATATGGCATTTTGTGAGAAACCTGTACGTGATGGCGAAAAATGAATATTATTTTCGGAATCAGTGCGCAAAAATTACTAGGTCTATATAAGTGATAAAATATTTCGGACAACAAAACCATCGCAGGCCCGTGATAATCAGTGAAGAGTGCCAGAAACTGGCACAGCGCTCAGGGCAGAAGAATGTGATTCTTTACTCTAACTCCTGGGGGGTGATTATTAACCAGCACCCATCGAGAGTCGAACACCCGACCTCATTGTGTTCACTACGTTTAAAGGAAAACAGCTACTGGTGCTGGCCATCGTACGGAGATGGGGTAAATTGTTAATGGTTCAGTTCTTCAATGTTCACTTTCTGAAATCACTCATTTTCACTTCATACGAATGTTTCCTTTCATTGTCACGCTGTCGACAGCTGTTTTGTGAGCATCTCTATTCATCAGGACGTAGGCATTTCGTTGAACAACGAGTCAGGCACACAATGATCACCATATGCAACAACACGCAATGCGTTCAAAATGCAAACGAAGTATCATAACAAGATGTCCATTCTTTAAAACCGAGTTAAGGATTCAAACAAATTATTATTATTATTATTATTATTTTATTATTATTATTATTATTATTATTATTATTATTCAAGGTTTTAAAATATACATGAAACCTGTAATGTCTAATCATAACGCCTTTCGACATTTTTGATACTTGCACGATTCTTTGAAGAGTGTTGCACTGTTGCAGGCCCCAGAGAAACACATGAAGGGTGGAAAAAAGCATTCTATCGAGAGTCATTTTGATTGTTATTTTCATGTTTCGTTTGAGGCTCCAAATAGAACAGCAATTTATATAATATATATATATATATATATATATATATATATATATTGGCGCTCATAAGTATTCGTAGAGAGAAATATTTGAGTTATATTCATCCTTTTGTACCATATATAGAGTAGTTATGAGAAATTTACCGTTCGTTTTGAAAAATTTAACAACTTAAAAAAATTAGTTTAATTCCAGCATATAATGTAAAACATCAAAGAATTTGAGGAAAAAAATAAAAAATGCAAAAGTTTTCGTACATTTATTTACAAAAAATATTTAACGCTTTGCGTGTCCACTTTAGGCTCGAAGAATTAACATTTTTTTATCAGTAGTTAGCTGTTTATCGATTAGAGACTGTTGGCAATCTGAATTCCAGAATTTTCTCTGTGAATCTTCATGGAAGACGGGTGACTGTACGAGCTATTAGTAAACAATGCGTCGTCGTGGTAAAGGGCTGTCTGCAGATCTTAAGAAGTCTGTTATTGTTGTACACGAGTCTGGAAAGAGTTATAGGAAGACGGGAGAAGAACTTCGAATTCCATTTACGACGGTTGCTGCAGTTATAAAGAAATAGAAAGCTTTTGAACAATTAAAACCCTACTAAGTGTGGATGACCTCGCAAGATATCAGAACGTACACCTAGACGGATTGAAAGAATGGCTGCTGCGAAACCAAGAGTGACTGTAAATGATATTTGCCAAACATTAAGATTGTCTAAGTTCGATGTCCATCCCCCAACTGTAAGTCTCACATTGAGAAAGAATGGTCTGCATGGAAGAGTTGAAGGAAGAAAACCTCTGCTACGAAAAGCGGACATAGAAGCTCGTTTAAAGTACGCCAAGAACCATTAAAATGATGGATTTACATTCTGGAAGAAAGTTCTCTGGACAGACGAGACCAAAATTGAATTATTAGGAAACAACTTGGGAACAACGAGCAATGGTATGTTTGGCGAAAATCAGATACTGCATTCGAGGTAAAAATAAACCCTTCCTACGGTTAAACATGGTGGTAGTAGTTTGCTTCTTTTGGTATGCTTTAGTGCTTTTCGTCCAGGAAAGCTTGTTGTCATCAGTAGAATATTGAATTCGAAGAAATATCAGGAAATTTTAGAAGAAAATGTATTGCCTTCAGTTCGGGAGTTGCGAATGGGTCGCAACTGAGTACTGCAACAAGATAATGATCCAAAACATAAAAGTAAGGGCACCATGAAATGGCCTCAACCAAAAGATTTCAAGATTTTTGAGTGGACCAGTCAAAGAAAAGCCTTGGAATAATTTTTCTTTTTCCTTGCGGGTTTGCATATATATATAATATATATATATATATATATATATATATATCGCTAAAAGTTACGTTCGCTCCTATTCGGTGCTATCTTTTGTATTACTTTTCTCCTACTCGGAAAAATAACTCCTACTTTGCTGTAGATGTTGTTTTGGGTTCAATTTAGGTTAACCTAACCTAATCTAACCTAAAACAAAAAATGGATGTGTAAAATCCTGAGGTAGAATTAAGTAGTAGTAATTTGATTTTGATTTTTTTTAATTAAAATCTTAACGCGAGTGAAATTCGGAAAAATAATCATTGTGTGCGGTAAAAAAGCGCATTCTCCAAACTTTTTAATGGAACACCCCAACCTTAACGCGAGCATAAGTGATTAAAATTTTGAAAAAAAAACAAAAGTCATCACCTGTAGAAGCTAATATAACTTTCAATGACCACTGACGAAAATGCAGAAGAAATTTCGCCATTTAAGAAGTGGTTAGCGCCTCTTGTTCACATTTATTTATTGATTCTAATTTCATATTGTTATTATCTAGCCTGATGATGAGCGTATTGCTCGAAACGTTGCGCATTAAAGAAGACTTTTCATGGCATTTACATTCCTCCTTGTCATTGGATTTCTCCTAAATATTAAATTGAAGCTTTGTAGAAGCAAACCGCATAAAATTTGCTTTTACTGAATAGGTTTTATGGAAATTATTTTGTCTTGTTCACATTTATTTATTGATTCTAATTTCATATTGTTATTATCTAGCCTGATGATGAGCGTATTGCTCGAAACGTTGCGCATTAAAGAAGACTTTTCATGGCATTTACATTCCTCCTTGTCATTGGATTTCTCCTAAATATTAAATTGAAGCTTTGTAGAAGCAAACCGCATAAAATTTGCTTTTACTGAATAGGTTTTATGGAAATTATTTTGTCTTGTTCACATTTATTTGTTGATTCTAATTTCATATTGTTATTATCTAGCCTGATGATGAGCGTATTGCTCGAAACGTTGCGCATTAAAGAAGACTTTTCATGGCATTTACATTCCTCCTTGTCATTGGATTTCTCCTAAATATTATATATATATATATATATATATATATATATATATATATATATATACTGTATATCGGTACCAACTGTTCCTTAATTATAAAGAAACATGCCATTAGAAGTTTAGAACCCAAAATTTGTTTTAGAAATTTTTTTTTATATAGACTGTTGCGCATGATACGTACGAGATTTCCAGAATCGCGAATGTTTGCCATTTACGTTGTAATTTTTATATTGTCGAAGGTGAAAAGGCGCTATCATTTCATTCTAATGCAAAAAATTAAAATTCTGAGAATCGAATCGCTTCGTCTGCTCGGTCTTTAATTTGAAGGTCTCGCGTTGGACTTCCGATTCCGACTTAAGATTTCGGTGATTAAGGCGTTTTTCTGGGTTTCCTTTGGTGGTGTAGATGGTTCGAATCTCACGTAAAGCTGGAAGATCACTTCGTCACGCGACTGTTGCCTTTACGAACAATCCAGAACAATTATAATTAATGTCCATCACTCCTGCCATTTTTCTTCAAAACTGTAGGATTATTCATGTAGGATAATATATATTTTATATATATATATATATTATATATAGAGAGAGAGAGAGAGAGAGAGAGAGAGAGAGAGAGAGAGAGAGAGAGAGAGAGAGAGAGAGAGAGAGAGAGAGAGAGAGAGAGAGAGAGAGAGAGAGAGAGAGAGAGAGTCCCATAAGTCCGGCATCATAGGAAAAATAATAAAAAAAGGCAAAACAAGAGCTTTTATTTACAGAACTTGCTCAATATGTCCACCATTGTTTTCAATACACAAATTCAGACGTGATACCCCGTCAGCAAGCACACGGTGAATGATGTCAGGAGTAATGGTGTTACATGCCCCAATAATGCGCTGTCGCAAATGTTCAACACTCCTAATTTTTTCTGCGTATACCAGCGCTTTCAAGTGGCCCCAGAGATAAAAATCTAGTGGCGTGAGATCCGGGCTTCTAGCTGGCCATTCCACAGGCCCTCGACGTCCTATCCAATGACCAGGGAATTGTTGGTACAGGTATTCCCTTACTTGGGTGCTGTAATGTGCAGGAGCGCCGTCTTGCTGGAACCATGTTGGGAAATTTCCTTCTTCGTTCCAGGACAGCAGTCGCTGTATCATCGTCAGTGGACTTCCTTGAAGGTCCACTGCGTGGTTTATCTTCTATGGATCCTGTTTCCTTAAACTTTGCAACAAGTCTGCTAACACAACTCTTGTGTTATTGGCTCGCGGTCTGGATGCAGTCTGTTAAATTCAGCAGCGGCCTCTCTTTGACTCCGATTTCTTATGAGTAGAATTATCTGGATTCGTTCTTCCTTGCTCACAGACATTATGGCCTGTAGAAAGAGAAAAATATGAATTATGGTTTGTAGAAATAGAAAAATATGAATTATGGTTTGTAGAAATAGAAAAATATGAATTATGGTTTGTAGAAATAGAAAAATATGAATTATGGTTTGTAGAAATAGAAAAATATGAATTATGGTTTGTAGAAATAGAAAAATATGAATTATGGTTTGTAGAAATAGAAAAATATGAATTTCTCCTATGATGACGGACTTATGGGACACCCTGTGGAATGGTTATTTGTGCTGCGCCTCTGGCTAAGTATCGATTGCTTTTTTTACTTCCCCAGTATGCATTTCCTGCGGCACGTCATAATCTTAACTTTTCCGTTAAAATTAATTACGGTAATGTTTTATATATATATATATATATATGTGTGTGTGTATATATATATATATATATATATATATATATATATATATATATATATATATATACATATATATATATATATATACATATATATACAGTGTCCCAGGACTTTGTCAGTATTTCAGATTATGTTTTAGGTCATTCCCAGTCAAAAATGTTCCATGAACATGGGTCCG
>JAJOZX010000926.1:342500-392500 GCA_023014485.1 Bathynomus jamesi | reverse complement strand
CATTCAGAAGTTGTCCAAAAAAGGTTCGCCGGCCTATTGGCTCAAATAGGATGGACCCTAAATACACCCTAAAGACAATGAAACACCCTCCAAGTGTGATGGTTTGGGGTTGTTTCGGTTACTATGGGCGTGGAAACTTATATTTTCTTCCGAAGAACACAACTATGAATGGTGCACGGTATTTAGCAATGCTACAGGATAAACTTCTAATGGCAATGGCAATCCAAAGGACAAAAACATACATGCATGATGGTGCACCATGTCACAGGGCCAAAATAGTGACAAAATGGATTACTGACAATAAATTTGATATTTTGGATTGGCCTGGTAATAGTCCAGATCTCAATCCGATAGAAAATCTGTGGCTAATAATAAAAATAAGGTTGAATGCCACGACACTGGCTCAGTCGAAAAATTACAAGAGGCCATCAAAAAGGTATGGTGCAAGGAAATATCAGTGGAAGTTTGTCAAAACTTGATTAAATCCATGCCAAAACGTCTAGAACAAGTCATCCAAACCAAAGGACAGATGACAAAATACTAATATAAGGTTAGTATACATTTAAACATTGTTTTTTATGTAAAAAATACAAATTTCAAGGGTGATCGGATACTTTTCGCGGGCACTGTATATATATATATCACATCTACGAACCTGCTCGTAGATGTACCCCTGCATCTTCTCAGATCGCAAAAATTCGTTGGGTCGACGTTGTTATTTTAACGTCGGACGAACAGATGATTGCTCTTTGAGTTGTAACATCGATCCAAACCACCCGTTATAACCCGTATTCAGAATTTATTCGTTCAGCAAATGAAAATTTACCCTGGAACCGCGGGGAATTCTAGAATTGTTTACTTAAAGATTCTTACCTTTGACATTCCTCTAATCCACGAAATGCCTAGTCCTACCCAGTGCCAAATTCGACGAGATAAAGAGTACTGGATTACCAGGTCAAAGCGGCGCTTCTCGCGAAAAGTCCAACAAAATTAAATTAGAAATTTTCAGGTAAAACATTCCGCAGAAAACTTCGAAAGAAGAACGTCTCAATTTTCATTTCTTTTTTTCTTTTTCTTTTTTTTTTTACTTTATTAGAATGAATTTTGAGAAGAAGCTTTTATTAAATTTTGTTCCACGTTGAAAAGCGAGCAAAATGAAGACGCATTTTTTTTAATGAGTTCTTCAACATTTTATTTTTTTATTCTGACAAAAGTCCTTAATTATCCGATCAGAATTTCTTTTGCTTTGTGTTATAGTCTCTCTCTCTCTCTCTCTCTCTCTCTCTCTCTCTCTCTCTCTCTCCAACAAATCGTTGGAGACGGGCCAGGTGCCTGGTGACTGGAGGGAAGGCAATGTGACCCCTATCTTTAAGAAAGGGGATCACGAAAGTCCAAGGAACTATCGTCCCATTAGTCTCACTTCGGTTGTAGGTAAATTATTAGAGGGGATAATGGCGGATAGGATAGTTGACCGTTTCGATTCCTACAAGCTGCTTGGGGACTCCCAACATGGGTTTAGACGGCATAGGTCGTGTCTCACCAACTTGCTCGAGTTTTTCCACGTCATGTTGAGTGAATATGATAAGAGTAGGGCGATTGATATACTTCATCTCGACTTTGAGAAAGCCTTTGATAAGGTACCTCACTGCCAGCTAATGGCGAAAGTGCGCGCGCTGGGTATCGGCGGGGAAGGAGGTAGCTGGATTGAAAACTGGCTGAAGAATAGGTGGCAGAGGGTTGTAATTAAAGGGGTTAGTTCGGGTTGGGCCTCGGTCACTAGCGGTGTTCCTCAGGGTCCCGTTTTGGGGCCACTGTTGTTTATCATTTACATAAATGATATCGACGGTGGCATCGTCAGTAGGATCGCCAAATTCGCTGATGACACGAAGTTTGGGGCCAATGTTGGGACGCCCGAGGCGATCGAGGAACTGCGTGCGGACCTACGTAGGATAGGAGAGTGGTCCGAAAAATGGCAAATGCCGTTTAACTTTGGTAAATACAAGGTGATGCACATTGGCTACGCCAATCCCAAGTCGGACTACTCCTTGTTGGGGAGTAATATCGAGGCGACTGATTTGGAAAAGGACTTGGGTGTGCTAATAAGCAGCGACCTTAAGTTTACCAAACAGTGCCTAGAGGTGGAAAAGAAAGCCCAGAATTTGTTGGGTTATATCGGAGGCAATTTCGATTTCGGAACAAGGGGATTGTGCTCTCTCTGTACAATTCTCTGGTTCGGCCGCATCTGGAGTATGCTGTGCAGTTCTGGTCGGCCACCTTCAGGAAAGATATTGAGAGGCTGGAGCGAGTGCAGGCGAAGGCCACAAAGTTAATCCCTTCCGTTGGGCATATGGGCTACAATCGACGCTTACGCGCCCTGGATTTGTTTTCGCTGAAACTCGGAAGCTGCGCGGTGAACTCATCGAGGTTTTCAAGTTCTTACACGGGTTCAACGATGTCGATTTTAGAAGCATGTTTAGTTTAAATGATAACCCAACTCGCAACAATGGTTGGAAGTTGGATTTGTAACGGTTTAGGACTAGTGTGTGTGGGAATTACTTTACGTATAAGATCTGTGACACGTGGAACAGGCTACCTTCAGAAGTTGTGAACAGTTCTTCTGTGGATCTGTTTAAGAAAATGTTAGACCGAATCTTGCACACTATTTGAGGGTGTATGAATTTTTCTCTGGCACCCGTTGCCATTGGCACCTCCTCGGTATGGGCCGCAAGGCCTTTTGAGTTACTACTTTCCCTTGTAACTCTCTCTCTCTCTCTCTCTCTCTCTCTCTCTCTCTCTCTCTCATCTGCAGCCCTACTTCATTCAGTCACCCAGCAGTGTTACTCATTCAGCCATTCGTAGCACTACTTAAAAAACATGCCAGTCAGAGCTCTTGTTTGATTTAAAATATTTTGAGTCATTTAGGAATTCCTTATTGAGATTGCGTGGATTTTCATATGAAATATTTTTTAGCCGCATTGGTGTTTCATATTTTCAAGTCATGAAATCTTGTGTGATAAGTATTTATTTTTTAATTTATGGTAAAAATACCATTTACAAAGTATACAGTACATGTGCAAAATGTGCGTTCGACTTTGCTCGTGATTTATACGTAGATGAGCACATGAAAGTTAATAGTGATTGTAAATTTTGTAATTTAAAGCTATACAGTGTAAGTTTAAGTAGTTAAAGAAGAAATTTAGAAAGAGATGAAGGTTCTTTTCAGTTTGGCGTAGTACCGCCTATTTTCGAACTGAAAATTTGTATACTAATAAATTTTTATATTCTAATAACGAAAATGACATTATTTTTCTGGATGAATATGCGCAACATACGAAAAAAAATTGTATGTTTATGCGCACTAGTTTGCATGGCGCATTACCGTTACCTAAATTATGTAGTTATGTAATGGGTTTTACAAAATAAAATGCGGATAATATCCTTTATTTATTAAAATTTGCAATATTTAATAATATTTCAATAAATAAATCTTCATTTGCAAACCTTTTTCTCCAAATGAACTCGCATAAATAGTAATTTTTGTTGTTGTTATTAATGTTTATTTGTTGCCTGTTTAGACCTAGTTTAGTCTGAATATTATTGTTGCAGTGTGAGCGTGTGATAATGCAGTGCTGTGATCTATCTACTTGTGAGTTGCCCCCGTCAATTGAATGTCCGGTTAGGTCAATTGAATGCCCGGTTAGGGCAACTGAATGCCCGGTTAGGTCAACTGTACACCCTTGACGATTGGTTAGGTTATGTCATGATATTTTTGTTAGTTTTAACAAAAATATGGTAAAGATTCGGTAGAACACATCCACCCAAACTAGTGACGAAAATAGTTTTGGATCACCTGAAGATCAGGGCCCCCAGCCTTTAGTTAGCTTGATAAGGCTAACTAACGAAAATATCACAACCTAACCAATCGTCGAGGGCGTACAGTTGACCTAACGAGTGGTTTGGTTAGGTCGTGATATTTTCGTTAGTTAGCCTTATAAGGCTAACTAAAGAAGGCTCGGGGCCCTGAGTGTCAGGTGATCCATAGTTGTTTTGGTGTATTTCATGCGGTTTCACTTGAATCAGACCTTCATTTTTGGCGCAAATGCACCGTTATGGAGATAACTCCCTCTCCAGGGCTTTGAAGATTGAATTTCTGGGCTAAAAAGGTCGGAATCAATTGAAACAACATGAAATACACCAGAAAAACCTATTTTCGTCATATATTCACGGCAAAAGTAACCTAACCTAACCTGGTACTACTTACCTTTCCGGGTCCCGACAATGACCCAACCTTACCTTTCTGGTTATAATCGCTTATGGCGTTGGATACCACAAAGGTTAATTGAATGCCCGGTTAGGTCAACTGTATGCCCTTGACAATTGGTTAGGTTAAGTCGTTATATTTTCATTAAAACTAACGAAAATAACACAACTTAACCTAACCAATTGTCAAGGTCATACAGTTGACCTAACCGGGCATATAGCTGACAACCGGACATTCAATTAACCTAACCGGGCATGGGTACCCCCATAATGAATTCGGGACTCGGAAAGGTAAGTACCCCTAACCTAACCTAGGGTGGCCGGACAGTCCGCCTTTTGAGCACTCTGTCCTCCATCCGAAGCCACCTTGAGCCGGACGTCAAATTGTCCTCCTTTTTGGGGTCTGGCTAAAAAGAATTATATAAACTACCTCGGGTACACTTAAAATAGCGTGTACTGAAGGCCATAATAACCATTAACGTATTTTTATTATACAGTATGTAGTTGGCAACACTGCTGATAAGCGGCATTTGTTTTCAATTTCATGACTACGAGTCGGACAGTCAGTTCTGCCCAAGGAGTAAAAATGAATATTCATTTCTTTCAGTTATATACGTATATAAAATATATATATATATATATATATCGGTGCTTCGGGTCGGGGACGACGAGTTCGTCTCCGATCCGGAGGCCGTCGCGAACGCACTCGCGGCGCACTTCGCAGCCATCTCCAGTTCCGATTCCCCCCATTCCCGCCGCGACCCACCGGATTTTCCACCTCATAGGGATGACCCCTATAATCACCTCTTCCGCATGACGGAGCTTCGGGAGGCCCTCCGCCCCCGACGCTCCTCCGCACCCGGCCCCGATAATATCCCCTATGACTTGTTACGGCACCTCCACCCCTCTGCTCTCAGCTTTGTACTGGACCTCTATAACCGGATTTGGTTGGAGGGTTCATTCCCGGACCGGTGGCGTGAGTCCATCGTCGTCCCCATCCCGAAGCCCGATAAAGACCCCTCACTCCCGTCGAACTATCGCCCCATTTCCCTGACATGCTGCGCCTGCAAGGTTATGGAGGCGATGGTCGCCTCGCGGCTCTCTCTTACTCTGGAGGCGAGTGACCAATACCCTGCTACCCAGGCTGGTTTCCGGCGCTTCCGGTCTACCACCGACCCCCTCCTCCTCCTTAGCCACGACGTGCAGGAGGCTTTCTCCCGGCGTCACTCTGTACTCGCCGTCTTTTTCGACCTCCAGAAGGCCTACGATACTACTCGGCGGAGCGCGGTCTTTGACTGCTTACGCTCCCTGGGTTTCGTAGGCTTTCTCCCCTCCTTTATTTATAACTTCTTGTCCGCCCGTTCTTTCCGCGTCCGCATCGGTTCTACCCTCTCTGACCGCTTTCCGTTGGAGGAGGGTGTCCCTCAGGGTAGTGTCCTTAGCGTCCTGTGTTTCTCACTAGTGATGAACACAGTCGCTACGGTCCTGCCTACTTCCGTTCGTAGCTCCCTCTATGCCGATGACCTGGCTATCTATTGCTCTGGCCGCCTCCCGTCTTTGGCTGAACGTCGACTCCAGCTAGCCATCAACGCGGTGGTTCGCTGGGCGTCCTCGGTTGGCTATGCTTTCTCACCCTCTAAGTCTTCCAGTATGCTTTTCCGTCCTCGGCGCCTCCGTCTGTCGCATACCTTCGCCCTTACCCTTGCCGGCACTCCTTCCCCTCGTCTCATCCGTTCGATTCCTGGGTATGACCCTCGACGAATTTTTCGGTTGGGTTCCACACCTTAGGCGGTTGCGGCAATCATCTCGCCGCACCCTCTCCCTTTTGAGTCACCTGTCCCACATAACCTGGGGGGCGGACAGGCGTACTCTGCTGCGCCTGTACACCTCCCTGGTGCAATCCCGCATCGACTACGGCTGTGTGGTCTACAGCTCCGCCTCCTCTCCGGCACTCCGTATGCTGGATCCTCTTCTCCACCGTGGCCTTCGCCTGGCGTCGGGTGCCTTCCGCTCGTCCCCTGTCGCTAGTCTTCAGGTGGACTGCGGACACCCCCCCCTGCCCCTTCGCCGGGGCCTTCTCATGGCGAAGTGTTACCTTCGCATCTGCCGCCTCCCGAGGTCCCTACTCTTCTCCGCGATCTCCCAGGCGCTACCCCGGCCTGACACGTGGCATTTCGCTGCCTCCCTGGCCGACGTCTTTTCGTCCCTGGGGATCCCCCCACCCTCTATTCTGCCGTTCTCCTTCGACCTGTCGCCCCCCTGGCTGACCACCCCTATCTGCCGCTGCCAGGCGCTCCGTGGCCTGCGTAAGGAGTCTCCTTCTACCGTCCTCCGGTCTTCTTTTCTGGCCCATCTTCCCGTACACTCGGACGATGTTCCCGTCTACACCGACGGCTCGCGCTCCCCTGCAGGTGTCGCGGCCGCCGTCTTCTCTCCGCGTCGCTGTCACCTACCTCCCGGGGTATCCCCCTGCCGGTTCAGGCCTCCATCTTTTCCGCAGAGCTCTTTGCCCTTCTGGAAGCCCTCCGTCTGGTATCGGGTTTTTCGCGGTCTTCCTGTACCATCTTTTCGGACTCGCTGAGCGCCCTTCAAGCGCTCGAGCGCTATAATTCCCCGGACCCCCTCGTACGCATTATTCAACAGGAGTACCATGTCCTGCACACCGTTCACCGGATCCGGGTCACCTTCTGCTGGGTTCCTGCCCATGTCGGTGTTTCCGGTAATGAGGCGGCTGACCGCACAGCCCGGTCCGCCGCCTCGATGCCTCCCCTCCCCCGCCCGCTCCCCTTCTCTGACTATGTGCAGGTCTTTCGGTCCCTCTACGACCGCATATGGCAGCAGTCCTGGGACGATGCCACCGGAAATAAACTCTGGTCCATCCGCCCCCGCCTGTCATATTGGGCGCTCTCTTTCCACCGCTCCCGACACAAAGAGGTCGTCCTTGCGCGGCTTCGCATCGGCCATACGCGCCTCACGCACGGCTATCTTATGTCCCGGCAGGAGGCTCCTTGTTGCGCCTCCTGCCAGTCGCCCCTCACCGTCTTTCACATCCTTGTGGAATGCCCCACCCTGTCGTCAGTACGTCGTCGCGCCTTCCCGTTCCTCTCTGATTTCCCCCTCCCCGATCGTTTACGTCTTATGCTCGCTGAGAGCCCTCTCTTCTCGCTTGACCGTCTTTTCCTTTTCCTCTCCCAATCTCGCCTCCTCTCTGAGCTTTAGGTGACTTCTCACCCGTCGTCCGCGGTCCTCCCACTTCTAGTGCCTTTCCCCCGTCTCCGTTTCTCTTTCTCATATTCTGCTTCGCCATGATATCCGCTAGCGTATAGCGGGAAATGGCGGAAAACGCCCCAATACAAAAAATAATATAATATATATATATTATATATATATATATATATATATACATTAACGTACGGCCACATACGCAGTGTCCTCCTTTTTGGAAATTTGGAAAGGGCCACCCTAACCTAGGCCTAGATGATGTCCCACTCGGACTGGGAGCTTCCACCACGGACAGCCATTCTAAAGCGACTGTTGAATTCAAATTTCAGCCGCCGGACCTGCGCGGGAGTATCAAGTGACAATGGGGCAGCCGCTGATTGGTTAATGATAATAACATGACTACGTACGTGACGGGACGAGATGGTTTGACTAGTGAACAATGGCGCCAAAATTTAATAATTTCGAAAATAAATATCTCGATAAATAGGAATTTCAGCCAAAATTAGTATAGAATAAAGTATTCTTGTTTTTTTTCTCTCTCGCTGTATAAATATCAATATCGAGTTTGGTGGATGTGTTCTACCGAATCTTAACCGAAAATATCACGACTTAACCTAACCAATCGTCAAGGGCGTACAGTTGACCTAACCGGGCATTTAATTAACCGGGGGCCGCACAGCAACCTCGTATCCGGGCATCATGAACGGTGTAAACTAGATAAGTCATGCGCCATGCAAACTAGTGCGCATATAAATGCAATTTTTTTCGGAGCAACTGGAGAAAACGCACCTCTAAATGAGCAAACTGGAGAAAACGCACCTCTAAATGAGCAAACTGGAGAAAACGCACATCTAGAACATAACTCAAAAAGGATATTAAAACAAATGAATAAAAAACATGTTTATTAAGGGAAAACAGACAATAAAATCATACAGAAACTAATATCAAAAGGGATATTGTTCTGATGTGTGTTTACACAAATTACTAAAAGCATAATTATGAAATCTATCACGCCACATAAATTCAGATAAATATGAATTGAGCATGTTTCTTCGACATCCATGTATCCTATAGTAACCGTTATTACATTATCATTTGTATAATTTAGGTCTCGGGGGTACGGGGGCGGAGCCCCCGTAAAGACCACGCATCACAAATTGATCGGTCCTAATGTCATTTTCGTTTAAACTAACGAAAATATCATGACTTAACCTAACCAATCATCAAGGGCGTACAGTAGGTCTTTCTTTAACTATTAATCCCTGCCGGGGGCATTGACGTCAGCGGTGGCGGCCAATTTTCTGAAATTACCCCAACTGGAGAAAGCGCACCTCCTTTTTTGCGAACTGGAGAAAGCGCACCTCCGTTTTTGCCAACTGGAGAAAACGCACCTTTCAGTCACATCAGGTGCGTTTTCTCCAGTTGCTCCTTTTTTTCGTATGTTGCGCATATTTCTCCAGGAAAATAATGTCATTTTCGTTATTAGAATATAAAAATTTATTAGTACACAAATTTTCAGTTCGAAAATCCGCGGTACGCCAAACTGAAAAGATCCGAAATGAATTTTGAAATTTAATTGTTTAAAAGGATCACCTGAAGATCAGGGCCCCCAGCCTTCGTTAGTTAGCCTTATAAGGCTAACTAACGAAAATATCACGACCTAACCTAACCACTCGTTAGGCCAACTGTACGCCCTTGACGATTGGTTAGGTTAGGTCGTTATATTTTCGTTAGTGAGCCTTATAAAGCTAACTGATGAAGGCTGGGGGCCCTGATCTTCAGGTGATCCGGGAATTTTTAAGTGAATATCATATTAAAGGTTACAAACTTTGTAACGAGGATAGAGTGGGTAAATGTGGGTATATTATAGAGAAAATCTTCGTCCAATTCAAAAAACTGTTAATGCTCGTGACGATTAGATATAATTATTTCAGAAATTAGCGCGAATAACTTAGTCTTTAATTTTGGGGTTCTACTCACACTGAGTAGAATTAGACGTCTAAATATACTTTAAGTAGAATAGGTACGCATTAAAACTCAATTATATTCGGATATTTTAACTGCCCAAACATTAATGTTGATACAGTACCTTGAACAGCTATGCTGCGAGTACACATTAGATAAATTCTTTACAAAATAATAATATTCTTTTTCAAAAAGTATGAGAGCTAACGCGCTATGATGATATTTTAGACTTAGTTTTAAATATTAATATGGAGATTTAGTTCAAGAGTGTAAAAGTTTAAGAAAGTTTATGTTATAGCGATCATAGCATGATGCGTTTTGCGGTTAATGTTAAAACTTCTAGAGAATTAAATAACGTTAAGGTGCCTGATTTTAGGAGAGCAAATTTCGGATCTTTTCAGTTTGGCGGACTGCTACAGATTTGTACAAAAATTAGTAAATCAATTATTTAGCTACAAATTTTATCCTAAGGAAATGTCTAATTCCTTTCGTAACCTAACTAAACCTACCCTACCCTACCCTACATTTCCTTAGGATAAAATTTTTAAATAATTGATTTGCTAATTTTCATAAAAATCTGTAGCAGTCCGCCAAATTGAAAAAAACCCACAAATTTCGATGATTTTAGAGCTTTAAGTTTAGTAATAAATTGGGATGAACTGTTAACGGTAGAGAGTATTCTTAGCATGTGGGATAATTTCAAGAATCAATTCGTAGATTTAGACGATCGCTGTGTACTCGCAAGAGTTAAGATAGGTAACTTGAATGCGCAGACTAAACGGTGGAATAGAAATATAGGAAAAGCAATTGCGGATAGAAATGTTGTCTACGGGAAGATAAAAGGGACCGTGCGTAGAATCTCTTCAATACTTAATAGATTTAGGTAAAGAAAATCAAACGTTTATATAAAGAAAACCCAAAGTAGTTTTACGATTATGATGGTAAGGGAGAACCTTGTCTGTTCTACAGTATACTTCGCTACTGTTACTACTCGTGTGTGAAAGCTTTACACGTTTGTAAGTGTAAGCATGGTATCAGTTTTCAGTATTCTTTATTTTCATTTGCTTTTCTTTCATTTTGTTCCTACTTTCTTGGGCTACCCTAGAGTGGATCTCTCTCTCTCGCTATTATTTTTATTATATATATATAAAATAATTAGGGTGATTCAAAAAAATCAAAGTTTTTTTTTTTAATTGTTCAACCTGTATTTTTGTTCCCCATGACAAAAAAGTAGTGTATGCCAAATTTGGTGAATTTTAAATAAAATTTACTATGTGCTACCAGACGTCAAAGTTTCCCTCTTTTTCAATTTGTTTGTTTTTACAACTTACAGTATGATTTTATGTTTAATTGTTTATATTTCAGAATTTTTAATTAATAGGTTTATATACTAGCGTGCTTTTAATTGTTGCTTGGAACTCGTAATTTTGATACCAATTAATCGATTATGGAAGCTAGGCCTAACTCACCATCACCCAGTTGCTCATTTGGGAGAAGTTCTACGAGAAAAGAAACTGAAGTATGGCTAATTGGGCAGCCCTCTGCAGTACTAAAAACATCCGTATTACCATCAGAGAAGGAAATGATGGCCCTCTTCATGCACTACAGAAATATTAAAAAGCAAGACATTAGGGAATCATGCTGTTCTACTGCAGATGATGTGCTAGCAGTTTGGAAAAAAGCAGGAGTACCAGCAAAACAAAGAATACATGTAGTAGATAAAATTCAAGGAATACTGAAGGAATGACAGCTGCTTAAGAAAAACAAAGCAAACAAATTGAAAAGATCACAAAATTTAAATAATAAAGAAGAAAAATGGAAAGATAAACTGGAAAACTTATTTGACATTGCTCATGAGAATGCTATGCAGCTTATAAAAATGGAAGATGATAAGAAATTCTTGAAAATGCAACGTGAGAAAGGACGTCATGGAAAAATGGGTACCACTGATAAGGCTGTTGCTAAAAAAGAGCAAAGAGCAGCAGAAAAGCAACAACGTTATGAAAAGAGGAAAGCAGAAGAAGAGATCAAAAGAAAGAAGAATGAAGAGGCTGTCATACTCACCAGTACATCATCAGAATCAGAAGAGAGTAAAAGTGATGAATCTGGTTTCTGTGCTGCACAACCTTCAACATGGAAAAGTAAGGTTGGCAAACGTAGAAAATTGTTTGATGATAAATTATTAGGAAGTCTTGATGTTGCAAAATTGAGTGACAGAAATGCGTCTCTTTTTAATGCAAACAATCAGACATCGCTTGAATGGGACATCTGCGAACAAATAAAATGCATGTGTTTCAATACAACGGCAGCCAATACTGGTCCTAGAAATGGTGCAGCTATTCTTCTAGAACAAAAATTCGACAGCGATTTTTGTGGCTGGCATGTCGACACCATATATTTGAAATTATGCTGGAAGCTGTTGTTTCAAAGTCTTTATCACCATCTTCTGGCCCAGATGTAGTCCTTTTTAAGAAGTTCAGAGAAAAATGGTCAAGCATTAATAAGGAGGACTACGAAACAGCATTATCAGATCCAGATATCTATGAAAATATTCATGACATCAAAGATGACATAATTATATTTGCAACAAATCAACTAGATACATTCCAACCAAGAGACGATTACCTAGAACTATTGCAGTTAACAATTATTTTTTTGGGAGGTGAACCAAAAGGTGGAATCAAATTTAAACATCCAGCGGGACTTCATCGGGCTAGGTGGATGGCCAAAATTACATATTCATTGAAAATTTTTATGTTCAAATCTCAGTTCAAAATTTCAGTAAAAGACAAAAAAGGACTAAAAGACATCTGTCTATTTGCTACTCGGTTATATGTAAAGGCATGGTTTACAGCTCCTGTGCCATCTTGCGCTCCTCGTCTTGCTCTGGAATTATTACAGAATCTTGTAGTCTACAAACAAATAAATGACACAATTGCATTTGTTGCTATTAAAAAACTGTTAGGTCACCTCTGGTACCTATCAGAACTGGTAGCCTTGGCCTTTTATGATGATGAAGTGCCTACTGAAACGAAAAACAAAATTGTAAAGGCCTTGCAAAATACGGCAGAAACTCTTCCTGCAAAACGGGCTTTTCTAGATCCTGCACTTATTCCAACGAAAAAATTAGAAGATTTTGTCATCAAATACTCAAAGATTCTTTACAATAACAGAATTTAGTTCAAAATTTTTACTCAAAGATGCTAAAGAATGGCATAATGATGAAGAGTATAACTTCGCTAAGAAATCTATCAAACAGTGGAAAGTCGTGAATGATATAGCGGAAAGAGGAGTAAAATTAATGGATGAATATAATAAAATACTAACACATGACGAAGATCAAAAACAATTCTTGCTACAAGTAGTGAAAAACTACAGGGCTGTTTACCCTGATAGAAAGAAAGAAACATTGATGAAGTAAGGACAGCTAATGTCTCAAATATCATGCTAGTTTAATTATGCATGCTTGTGGTTATGGTAGGACCTACGGGGGAGCTTTCCACATTAAAAAAAAGCAATGCGCCTTGTACTGTGCCCCCTGGGTGGTGTGGAAAAATTTGACAATTTGAGTCGTTCTGTCAATTTTTAATTGCTGGTAGCAACCCCTAAAAATTAAAAATTTGCTAAAATATTTTAGGATAGTTGGTTTTATGCTGAAATTAACCATTTAAAGGTTGAACACATTAAAATATAAAAAAAAATTTTTACCCCCATATTTGAATCACCCTAAATTAATATATATATAATGAACTTTCGAATTGTGTAACACGCGCCATCTTGTGCTCCCGCGTTACATGTTCTTGTATTCACATTCCTTGTTTTCTTTGATTTTGAGTTCCTCTTCTCTACGTAGGGATAGTTTCTAGTGCAGTTTAGGAAAAAAGTTCGCATAGAAAAACAAGTTCATAGAAACAAAAAATTGCTAATGAGGAGATTTTGTTTTTGACCGTTTTAGTATTGTTACAAAAAAAAGAAAACGAATAAAAGCAGAATATTATACCAGTTAGTAATTTTTTTATGCTTTTTCAGAAATTTTGTTTGTAGGCGAACTTTTTACCGAATCTGTACATACTGTATATTTTTTAGCTTTAGACATATATATAGGGTGATCGTAAAGTGATGTAATCCAAAGATGATTGAATAATAACTATGTCCCCGGGTTGCGTAACTTTACGATCACACTGTATATTAAAAGGAAAACATTTCATTGTGTTTTTATTGTATCTATTTCGCTTATTCCCCGTTGCGAATCTATTGCATTACCTAATTCTCTTTATAGTGTTTACGTGTCCATTTCATCAAGAATTGCCGTTCCTTCTTCCACTCTACTTCTTTCACCCCCACACACGCAAAAAAGATGCTTTCTTTACGAGAGATAACTCTTTTTTTAATCATCATCTTTGACCTTCAGTCGCATTCATTTTCTACTGAATTCGCGTTAACTCTTCTTTATCTCTTTACGAACCTATCCTTTCGTGATCTTAATTAAATTAATCGATTCGCCTCCGTTCAATGACCTATAACAGCTACCATATCATGCTACCCATCCTTCCATTCATCCGCTTCCAAATCATTAAAAAAAAATGTTAATACAGAACCAATGGCCTTTGTTAAAACCCAAATTACCGTGCTTTGGCAATTTTATAGGGCGCGCCGACATCCTCTCTGAGATTCTTCACCAACTAAGAAGTATATAAAGTAAAAAGTATAGTTTAGTTTAGTATACATGATGATCATAATCCAGGTAGTAATAGCTGAATCTTAATCCACCCTTAAAATACCCTTGAATCTGGATTTAGATCACCGTAAGTAGGTGTTAAATATGTTAGTAAATTTTTTAGTATTACGTTTTCGACGAAGTTACGAAAATGACGTAAATTATTGCAGATAAATATCTTAAAATCAACTAAATGTGCTTAAAATATTAATAATAATAATAATAGTGTATGAGGAAAAGATGGACTGAGGAAGGTTGTTCCAGAATTGACGGTTGAGTAGGTAAAAAAAATTGAGAATACCGATTAATCTTTGCGTTACAGAGTTGGAGAGAAAAGGGATGAGAATGTGTCAAAAGTCTGGTAATGCAAGATCTCCTTAAAGGAGGAGGCAGGCAGTTAAGAGAGTTCAGAAGAGCTCGTTATAATAGCGATAGTAAAGAGAGAACGAGGCAACATTGCGGCAAAGAGAGGGAGATTGAAGACTGAGCAAGAGGCGGAGAATTGATGAGACACGAAGACTTTCATTCCGCCCAGTCAAGTAGAGCTGTTTGCGTTGACCACTCCTGTACTCCATACAGGGGCGGACGAGACCCCTGTACAGAGACAGCAATTGAGTGGCAGTGAAAAAACTGCGGAGCTGATACAGCACACCTAACCGCTTAGAAACTGTTTCAGAAAGAGAGTATATGTGCTCTTTCCAGGAAAGCTCACGAGAAAAAGGAAACGAAAGAATGTTAAGAGGAGAGGAAGGATTGAGCTGCGTATTGTTGAAAGTAAGGGGATAATCGTGCGGAAGATTGAACGAGTAGACGGATGGAGGAACTGACTTTTTGAGGCATTAAAAGCCAAAAGGTTTTCTCTGCCCCAATCAGAGGTGGCAGAAAGATCAGAGGTCAGGTGCGCCATAGCCGTCTCACGCGAATCATGGAGTGATTGTTGAGAGGGACGTTTTGAGAAGCGGGTGGAGAAGTGAAGTGTGGAATCATCGACGTAGGATTGAATAGGACAAGAAGTGCGACTTAGAAGATCATTGATAAATAAAAGAAAGAGTGGGTGACAGGATAGAGACCTGAGGAACACCACTATTAATAGTTTTAGGAGAAAACAGTGGTCATCTACAACCGCAGCTATATAGATCGGCCAGAGAGGAAATTAGAGATGAAGGCACAGATAGAAGGATAAAACCCGAAGGAGGACAGTTTCGAAATTAAGGATTTGCGGCAAGAGTCAGAGAGATATTGAAGAATATTGCCAGTGGAACGTCCCTTGCAGAACCTATAGATAAATTGGAAAACGTTAGAAAGGAAGAAATTAAGACAATTGGATGATAGTTGGAGGGTTGAGCGTGGTTACCCTTCTTTGAGACAGGCTGATTGAAAGCAAACTTCTGACGGCTCAGTTGCCGTCTTTTCTCCTGATAAAGCTGAACTTTTCGCTTAAATCTATGCCTCCAACTCAACCCTGGACGATTCCGGGGCTCTTCCTCCATCTTCTCCCCCTTGAGAAACTGAATTATGTTTGAAATTTGTCTCTCTTCGAAAAATGTTTTTTCCTGCCCTATCTGGGCTAAAACTTTAGGTAGGCGTACAGTCCTGATGGTGTCCCTTCTGTTATTCTCAAGAATTGTACTTCTGTGCTGATACCCTGCCTAGGCAAACTCTTTCGTGTTTGTCTTTCATTTGGTACTTTTCTTTCCTGCTGGGAGAAAAGTACCCGCAGGAAAGAAAAGTACCAAATCAAAGATAAAGCTGAAAGAGCTTGCCTAGGTAGGGTGTCGTCAGCACAGAAGTACAGTTCTTGAAAACAACAGGAGGGCCACCATCAGGACTTGCACGCCTTCATAGAGTTTTACCCCAGTTAGGGCAGGAAAAAACATCTTTTGAAGAGCCTTAAATTTCAGACATAATTCAGTCTCAGAAGGGGGAGAAGATGGAGGAACAACACCGGAATCGTCCAGGGTTGAGTTGGAGGCAAATGTTTGAGCGAAAAGTTCAGCTTTATCGGGAGAAGAGACGGCAACTGAGTGGTCAGAATGGAAAAGAGGAGGGAAAGAAGAAGTAGTAAAGTTGTTGGAGAGGTTCTTGGCTAGGTACCAGAAAGAGCGACAAGAATTAGAATTAGATAGGTTTTCACATTTTTGTGCGATGAAGGAGTTTTTGGCTCGTCGAAGAACAGATTTTGCCCACTTAGGGGTCATTCAAAAACCACGTGGTCCTTTTTCGGGTGGTTTTCAAACCCGTCCCCCGCCTTGTGGTCATTTGTGGCCAATTACTTAAACCCCCTCCAAAACCACGTGGTCTTCCGATGTCACCCCCTACCCCTTTTTAATCTTATGTAAAATGTAAGGTGCCATATTAGATTTCTGATATTATTGAGAGGTAATGAGGTAAATGAACAATTAAAAGGCATATTTTGTAAATAAACTGTATTAATTATTTGTTTCTTTAATTGAAAATAATATCTTGACTAAAAAATGTAATTTTGAATGTTCAAAAAATTATTTATTGGATGCATACATATTAATTGGAGTATACAGTGTAGCGTATTTATATTTTTTCCCAAGGCTGTACTCTTTGGTCCTCTGGGATTATAGGCGTTACAATATTGTGATAAAGATATAATGTACAATAATAATGTAATATACAATAATAATATAGAATATTATTGTGCATAATATTCTAACCTCTTTAGAGGTTAGGATTTTATGTACAATAATATTCTAACATCTTTAGTGGTTAGGATTGGTTAGATAGCCTACTTTTCCTAGCTGAAAATATAATGGGGCAACAGTAACAACAAAATACAAAATGCTACTAATAAACTAGATAGGGCTTTTTACCCAAATGGCCATGTAGGCTTTTCCCCAAATGCACCAGTTTTTATAATTGGATCTTTTACAGAAATGCAAATGAGAGCAAAACGATAAAGAATATACAGTATATTATTTAAATACTTTAAATAAAACAAAATAATATACATCATTTGAATCTATATAACATTATTAACGTAATTAATCTTACAACTATTATATTACAACAAAATTACAATGTTTAAGTAAAAAATAAGAGAACTCAAAAATTATGTACAGTACCTTCCTACGTTCACAGCATAGCAAACATTGTCAGTTGAAAATGTACTTCCTTGCGGACACGATGAAACCTACATACGCATGTGCGGTCATTTACATTTGAAATAAATATGCATACGTTTATCACCCAACATGGGCGTTTTACTTCAGTCTACCTTATATATATAATATGATAAACAATATTATAAACAGGATATTTTAATGCTTCCTATTGGCCACGTGGTTAAACGTCAAGATCCCCCATCCCCCATGTGGCCCTTGGTGGTCAAATAAGGAACCCCCTCCCCACTTTAATGACCACGTGGTTTTTGAATGGCTCCTTATAAGCAGAAATATAAACAGATTGAGAATTAGGAGTTGGGTTGGCGACGCTACCTTCTCAAAATTTCTCTGTTCCGGATAGTATTAGAACAAGCAAAGTTTAACTAAGGTTTTTTTTTTTTTTTTTTTTTTGCATTAGTAGAAGAAAAAAATATTGAATTAGTAATGAATGGGTTTTAACATTTTTATTACTGTGACCAAAAGAGTAAAATAACGAAAAGAGGAAGAGTGTTACCAATTAGTAATTTTTTACTTTTTTTTTTTTTTAGAAATTGTTTCTCGGTAGACTTTTTTTGCAAACTAGACAATAAACTAGGTTCATTTTTTTTTCAGCCTGGAAATTTCCGATGAAGTCGTATCGTTCAAATCATTTTTAAGGAATAACCTTGGTTAACCTTGGTTTTGCTCCCGCCCGAATTGTTACATTCTGACGAAGGTCAAGCTTGTCACTCCACCTTAAACCTACAGTTTAACGTGAAACCCGAACTACGCCCCACCAGCAGCCCAGCGTCTTAAGCACTAGGCTACCAAGGGTACCAATTTATCTATCAACCAATTTCTTTATTCTGTGGAAGGATGAACAGCTGGGTTTTGCTGCGAGCCGCCTGCCGTCATCGGGTCTCGATCCTGGGGCCGATGGATTCGTAGTCAGCGACGCTAACCACTACACCACCGAAGCGCACATATATATATATATTATATATATATATATATATATATATATATATATATATAATTTATATATATATATATATATTAGATGGGAAGTGAACATTTTAAAGTTTGAAACTTGTCTGAAGGTAAAGAATTCTCTGCCAAATGAATTAGCTTTTCAAGGGTTGTTAGAGTTTAATGGTCCAGTATCCTAATTTCAAGTTATGGCTTTAAAGGAGACAAACTGGGGTTGCATTCGTTCCCTCAGCACTTCAACTCTGCAGTCTGGCACTGTTGGTGCAAGGCAGACCATTTTATATATATATATATATCGTAAAGAACGACGTTATTTATACTGCGTGTTCTTTGCAGTTGAAATGTATGTATATATATATATATATATATATATAGAGAGAGAGAGAGAGAGAGAGAGAGAGAGAGAGAGAGAGAGAGAGAGAGAGAGGAGAGAGAGAGAGTTACAAGGAAAAGAAGTACCTCAAAGGTACTGTTCACAACTTCTGAAGGTAAACTGTTCCACGTGTCACAGATCTTATACGTAAAGTAATTCCCACACACACTAGTTCTAAACCGTTTCAAATCCAACTTCCAACCATTGTTGCGAGTTGGGTTATCATTTAAACTAAACATGCTTCTAAAATCAACATAGTTGAACCCGCGTAAGAGCTTGAAAACCTCGATGAGTTGACCGCACAGCCTCCGAGTTTCCAGCGAAAACAAGTTCAGGGCGCGTAACCGTCGATTGTAGCCCATATGCCTAACGGAAGGGATTAACTTTGTGGCTCTCGCCTGCACTAGCTCCAGCCTCTCAATATCTTTCCTGAGGGTGGGCGACCAGAATTGCACAACATACTCCAAGTACGGCCGAACCAGGGAATTGTACAGAGAGAGCACAATCTCCTTGTTCCGAAACTGAAATTGTCTCCTGATATAACCCAACAACTTCTAGGCTTTCTTTTCCACCTCTACGCAATGTTTGGTAAACTTAAGGTCGCTGCTAATTAGCACACCCAAGTCCTTTTCCAAATCAGTCGCCTCGATATTACTCCCCAGCATCGAGTAGTCCGACTTGGGATTGGCGTAGCCAATGTGCATCACTTTGCATTTACCCAAGTTAAACGGCATTTACCATTTTTCGAACCACTCTCCTATCCTACGTAGGTCCGCACGCAGTTGCTCGATCGCCTCGGGCGTCCCAACATTGTCCCCAAGCTTCGTGTCATCAGCGAATTTGGCGATCCGACTGACGATGCCACCGTCTATATCATTTATGTAAATGATAAACAACAGTGGCCCCAAAACGGAACCCTGAGGAACCCCTCTAATGACCGAGGCCCAACCCGAACTAACCCCTTTAATTACAACCCTCTGCCGCCTATTCTTCAGCCAGTTTTCAATCCACCTACCTACTTCCCCACCGATACCCAGCGCGCGCACTTTCGCCATTAGCCGGCGGTGAGGTACCTTATCAAAGGCTTTCTGAAATTCGAGATAAAGTATATGAATCGCCCTACTCTTATCATACTCAACATGACGTGGAAAAACTCGAGCAAGTTGGTGAGACACGACCTATGCCGTCTAAACCCATGTTGGGAGTCTCCAAGCAGCTTGTAGGAATCCAAATGGTCAACGATCCTATCCGCTATTATCCCCTCTAATAATTTACCTACAACTGAAGTGAGAGTAATGGGACGATAGTTCCCTGGACTTTCGTGATCCCCTTTCTTAAAGATAGGGGTCACATTGGCTTCCCTCCAGTCACCAGGCACCTGGCCCGTCTCCAACGATTTGTTGAAGACTGTAGCCGGGTGGGGAGCCACTTGGTCGCGCACCTCCCGCAATACTCTGGGGAGAAACTGGTCTGGCCCAGGAGCCTTAAACGCGCTCAGTTTGTCTATTCTATCGGCAACGACTGTCGTGGTACATCGAACACTATCCAGGCCAGCACCTTCGTGCCTGACGCCTGGCTCGGTGATGACGCGGGTGTCCTCCCTGGTGAACACTCCCGCAAAGTACTCATTAAGCACATTGACGATGTCCGCGTCGGAGGTCCGCAGAACGCAGTTTCGGTCCTTTAACGGACCGGACCTATCATGCTTCTAATGGGTTTTCTACTATTAACATAACTGAAGAACTCCTTAGGGTTCCCCTTGCAGAGGCTTGCCACCCGTAGTTCTGCGTTACGTTTCGCTAGCCTAACCTTCGCCTTCAATTCCCTACCCAGGCGGACATACGCTTCAGTGTTCTCATGGGAACGATTGGGCTTCGCCCTCCAATACGCTACTTTCCTATTTCGGAAGGCCGAAGCGATGTCACGATTGAACCACTTAGGCTGCGTTGAAGCAGGGGTGGCCGGTTTTGAGGGTATGGCAGCAGACTGCAGCACCATAAACTCGTCCCGGAATGCACTCCACACTCCCTCAACATCGCCCCCGATCTCTAAGCCCAACTCACGTACGCGCTCCCGGAGGCTAACAAAGTCCGCCCGCCGGAGATCGAGCTTACTGCCTCTCGAGTTACTACGTTTCACCCGAGGGACGCACACACGGAACCTAATCAGACCGTGATCACTCCCGCCCAACGATTCGTCAACGGTGAGGCCAGTGACGAGGTTGTCTTCGGTCGTGAATGCTAAGTCTAGAACGCTTTCGCCTCGTGTAGGCTCATTGACCCACTGAGTGAGGAAGTTCTCATCAGCAAAGTCAACTAGCCTCCTCCCTTCAGCATCAGCAGTCCTGTCTTCCCACTTTATGCCGCGACAGTTGAAGACTCCTAAAACTACAAACACCCTATCCCCTAGCAGGCTACGGAGTTCGGTGTACAGGGCTGTATCCTCCTCGAGGAGGAGATGCGGAGGTCTGTACACCAAGATTAACCTATAGTTCGTCCTTCCCACGTTCAGATCGACGCCAAGCAGCTCCCGTTCCGACCGGAACTGGCAGTCAACCGGACTCAACGTGTCCCTGACGTATATTAGTACCCCTCCCCCCTCCCCACGGGTGCGGTCTTTGCGAAACATTCTATACCCAAGAATTTCGAACTCCCCAACGTAGTCCCTACGATCAGTATGAATCCAGGACTCGGTGATAGCAACGATATCCTGGTATTCTGATGCTAAGAGCGCCCGTAGCTCGCAAAACTTATTCCTAATCGACCTAGCATTAAAAAGCATTGCACGGAGGGAGCCTTCCGTATTCTGACCGCCCCCTAGCACGACCCGTTTCCCGAACAGCCAGGGTTGTCGGGAGTTGAAGAACCCCTCACTAACGAGGGGGTAACTTCCGCAGGAGCCTCAGCCCCCTCCAACGTGAAAGGAGGGTCACCCACCTGTACCTGGACCTACCCTTCAGTTGAAGGTACGTCCGCCACCGGCTCAACATCATCTCTCCCCGGTGGGGGCCCGTCATCTCTCCCCGGGCTCGACCTCACCATTCTGTATAGGTGCCGGTCGAGCAACGCGCCTAGCACACCTTTACCCTTAACATTGAGGTGGACACCATCCCTCTGGTAAAGGTCCCACCTACCCGAAAATGCGTTGAACGGGTCAATAAACCTCACGCCCAGCGGGACGCACAAGTCTTGCACCCTCTCGTTGATGCCAATGACCTTACTGAGCACATGGTCACTGGCATTCATCCGCGGTAAAATACCCATCAACATTTCCCTGTCTGTCTTCAGTTTTAGATCATCCGCAAGAGACATGATCCCTTCTGTAAGACCTACCCTACCGCCTTTGAGGAACAGCGTGGACAACGATCGCAGTCCTCCGACTAGCCACGCGCACCTTCTCTACCTCCTTCCTTAAGTGCGCCGTTCCCCGCCCAGATAAGCACCTTACCATCCTCCCGTCCCGGTTTGCAGAAGCAAAGTACTTTTCCTGGCCCTTGATCTGCGAGTCCCCAATCAAAACGGTGTCTTCTTCCTTCGAGCACAGGAGACTAAAGCGGTTGGAGGTCCTGACAGGGGCAACTGGGGTCTCAGGCTTCGGCTTCGCAGCCTTTTTGCTCGAGTCCTTTCGATACCCGTCGCCACCCATAGACGCAGTTACACCACCCGACCCACCCCGACCGGCAGCTACATCCTTCGGCTTCTTTGGGCCATCATTTGGCCTCTTCCCACCCTTTTTCTTTATCGGCCCCTTCCCACCCTTTTTCTTTATCGGCCCCTTCCCACCCTTTTTCTTTATCGGCCCCTTCCCACCCTTTTTCTTTATCGGCCCCTTCCCACCCTTTTTCTTTATCGGCCCCTTCCCACCCTTTTTCTTTATCGGCCCCTTCCCACCCTTTTTCTTTATCGGCCCCTTCCCACCCTTTTTCTTTATCGGCCCTTCCCACCCTTTTTCTTTATCGGCCCCTTCCCACCCTTTTTCTTTATCGGCCCCTTCCCACCCTTTTTCTTTATCGGCCCCTTCCCACCCTTTTTCTTTATCGGCCCCTTCCCACCCTTTTTCTTTATCGGCCCCTTCCCACCCTTTTTCTTTGTCGGCCCCTTCCCACCCTTTTTCTTGTCGGCCCCTTCCCACCCTTTTTCTTTATCGGCCCCTCCCACCCTTTTTCTTTATCGGCCCCTTCCCACCCTTTTTCTTATCGGCCCTTCCCACCCTTTTTCTTTATCGGCCCCTTCCCACCCTTTTTCTTTATCGGCCCCTTCCCACCCTTTTTCTTTATCGGCCCTTCCCACCCTTTTTCTTTATCGGCCCCTTCCCACCCTTTTTCTTTATCGGCCCCTTCCCACCCTTTTTCTTTGTCGGCCCTTCCCCCCTTTTTCTTTGTCGGCCCCTTCCCACCCTTTTTCTTTATCGGCCCCTTCCCACCCTTTTTCTTTATCGGCCCCTTCCCACCCTTTTTCTTTATCGACCCCTTCCCACCCTTCTCTATCAGCCCCTTCTTTACGCCCTCCACCTTGCGCCGCGGTTCCGTGCATTCCACGTGGGTCGCTGGCGATTCTTCACACTGATTTTGTACCCTAGCACCCCAGTTGCACCTCTACCCTTTCTCCGCGGTCCCGAGCCCTGTCCAGTCCATCGCTGGACCGCCTTTCCATGGCAGCTATCCTATCAATGAGCTCCGGCGTGGAGGGCGCAGCCGCATCAGTAACCGCCGCACCTCCAACAGTCGGTCTGGACTCGAGCCGCCGGACCCTCTCCTCTAGCTTCTTGTAAAACCGCATGAGTTCGCAAAAGCGGCACATGCTGGAGTGGTTGATCTTCGCGAAGCAGGCTTCTTTGAAGTTCGTCACCCACTGGTTTACTTCACACCTCGCACATTCAGCCTTCAGTTTCTGCGGTCCTGTCATTGTAACTTTTTTTTTTCGAACTCTGAATACTCTGAATAAGATAAAGCTTTCTAGCAATGAAAACTATCAAAACCTTTCTGACCAGTATATAAAAAAGGAGGGGGGGGGGTGAATTCTTCCCGCGCGTAGACGCATCCACCTATTTGCATGTGACGTTCATCCCTTCCAGAAGACCACCTCTCGCTGCTGCCGCACCGACCAAAGGTCTCCCCAGGGCCGGACAGTCCCAAACGTGTCGCAACTACCAACTGACAAATACTCGCGACGCAGGCGTCACGGATTTCCCGCCAGGAGCGACAGCGAGATGCAGCCCCTTACTAAGTCTTACTAGTCAACTCACAAGCGGCCAGACTCTTAGAATCCAGTGTTCAAGGGATATCCCACCAGGCCCAGAGGCTACGCCCGAGACTTTACGCTGGCCTGGCAGCCAGCTGGGCAGTACAGCCAAGCACCATCAATTGGTCACCAAAGAGAGAGAGAGTTACAAGGAGTTACAAGGAGTTACAAGGACAAGAGGAAGCCTCAAAGACCTTCCGGTCCACTCTGGGAGGTTCCTGTTATTAATCAAGTTTATTTTTCTTTCAACTATCCTAGCAGTAGTAGAAAACTGGATAGAAAAGTAGAAGGCTCTCCCCACCCTCCGCTCCCTCCCTGCCAGAGGCAGGTACGGAAAAAGGTTGAAGAAAATACCTTGACCCTGGAAAAATAGCCAAGGAAATTTTACAGGAAAGTGGAGAATATATAAATAGCTCTATATTTAGCATGCTCACAGAGACACCGTGCAAGCGAACTCCTGCAGAGTTATGTTATGTTTTAGTCTTAAACTATGAGAGTATTCAGTACTTTGTCTAGCCTATTTTTAAACACATTTACACTTTGACTGGAAACACCCTCTCAGGGAAGTTGGTTCCAGATATTAACTATTTTATAGGAAAAGAAATTCCCGCAGACAGAGGTCCTAAATGTCTTTAGTTCCAGTTTAAACCCATTATTTCTTGTCGGATTGGCATTAAGTGAGAATAAGTTTCTGTAATCTACCCTGTCTATTCCACTGAGCATCTTGAAGACTTGAATAAGCTGACCCCGCAACCTCCTCGTCTCTAAGGTAAAGAGATCTAGGCGCTCCAATCTCCGTTGGTAGTTTTGCATTCTCATTGAAGGGATCAATTTTGTAGCCCTTGCTTGTACTCTTTCTAACCTTTCTATGTCCTTCCTGAGGGATGGAGACCAAAACTGCGCACAGTATTCCAGTTGAGGTCTGACTAGAGAATTATAGAGAGACATTACAGTATCCTTGTTCCGAAACTGGAACTGTCTTTTAATATAACCTAATATTTTTAAGGACCTCTTTTCGACTTCTGCACAGTGCTTCGACGGTTTCAGATCATTGCTGATATAAACTCCTAAGTCTTTCTCTAGATCGGTCTCAGTCAAGTTCCTTCCGAAGAGAGAGTAATTGGTCTTCGGGTTTTTATAACCTATTTGCATTACCTTACATTTGTCCAAGTTGAATGGCATCTGCCAAGTAGCAGCATTCGCCCAACCTGTCAAGATCGTTCTGAATAGAGAGAGTTACAATGAGTTACAAGGAAAAGAAGTACCTCAAAAGGCCTTGCGGCCCATACCGAGGAGGTACCAACTTCACAACTTCTGAAGGTAACCTGTTCCACGTGTCACAGATCTTATACGTATAGTAATTCCCACACACAGTAGTCCTAAACCGTTTCATATCCAACTTCCAACCATTGTTGCGAGTTGGGTTATCATTTAAACTAAACATGCTTCTAAAATAGACATCGTTGAACCCGCGTAAGAGCTTGAAAACCTCGATGAGTTGACCGCGCAGCCTCCGAGTTTCCAGCGAAAACAAGTTCAGGGCGCGTAACCGTCGATTGTAGCCCATATGCCTAACGAAGGGATTAACTTTGTGGCCCTCGCCTGCACTCGCTCCAGCCTCAATGTCTTTCATGAGGGTGGGCGACCAGAACTGCACTGCATACTCCAGGTGCGGCCGAACCAGGGAGTTGTACAGAGAGAGCACAATCTCCTTGTTCCGAACCTGAAATTGCCTCCTGATAGAACCCAACAGCTTCTGGTCTTTCTTTTCCGCCTCTACGCACTGTTTGGTAAACTTAAGGTCGCTGCTTATTAGCACACCCAAGTCCTTTTCCAAATCAGTCGCCTCGATATTGTTCCCCAACATCGAGTAGTCCGACTTGGGATTGGCGTAGCCAATGTGCATCACTTTGCATTTACCCAAGTTAAACGGCATTTGCAATTTTTCGGACCACTCTCCTATCCTACGTAGGTCCGCACGCAGTTCCTCGATCGCCTCGGGCGTCCCAACATTGGCCCCAAGCTTCGTGTCAGCGAATTTGCCGATCCGACTGACGATGCCACCGTCGATATCATTTATGTAAATGATAAACAACAGTGGCCCCAAAACGGAACCCTGAGGAACCCCACTAGTGACCGAGGCCCAACCCGAACTAACCCCTTTAATTACAACCCTCTTCCGCCTATTCTTCAGCCAGTTTTAAATCCACCTACCTATTTCCCCACCGATACCCAGCGCGCGCACTTTCGCCATTAGCCGGCGGTGAGGTACCTTATCAAAGGCTTTCTCAAATTCGAAATAAAGTATATGAATCGCCCTACTCTTATCATACTCACTCAACATGACGTGGAAAAACTCGAGCAAGTTGGTGAGACACGACCTATGCCGTCTAAACCCATGTTGGGAGTCCCCAAGCAGCTTGTAGGAATCCAAATGGTCAACGATCCTATCCGCTATTATCCCCTCTAATAATTTACCTACAACTGAAGTGAGACTAATGGGATGATAGTTCCCTGGACTTTCGTGATCCCATTTCTTAAAGATAGGGGTCACGTTGGCTTCCCTCCGGTCACCAGGCACCTTGCCCGTCTCCAACGATTTGTTGAAGACTGTAGCCGGGTGGGGAGCCACCTGGTCGCGCACCTCTCGCAACATTGGGGAGAAACTGGTCTGGCCCAGGAGCCTTAAACGCGCTCAGTTTGTCTATTCTATCGGCAACGACTGTCGCGGTACATCAAACACTATCCAGGCCAGCACCTTCGTGCCTGACGCCTGGCTCGGGGATGACGCGGGTGTCCTCCCTGGTGAACACTCCCGCAAAGTACTCATTAAGCACATTAGCGATGTCCGCGTCGGAGGTCCGCAGAACGCCGCTTCGGTCCTTTAATGGGCTTCTAATGGGCTTTCTACTATTAACATAACTGAAGAACTCCTTAGGGTTCCCCTTGCAGAGGCTTGCCACCCGTAGTTCTTCGTTACGTTTCGCTAGCCTAACCTTCGCCTTCACTTCCCTACACAGGCAGACATACGCTTTAGTGTTCTCATCGGAACGATTGGCCTTCGCCCTCCTATACGCTACTTTCCTATTACGGATAGCCGAAGCGATGTCACGACTGAACCACTTAGGCTGCGTTGAAGCAGGGGTGACCGGTTTTGAGGGTATGACAGCAGACTGCAGCACCATAAACTGGTCCCGGAATGCACTCCACACTCCCTCAACATCGCCGCCGACCTCTAATCTCATCTCACCTACGCTATCCCGGAGGCTAACGAAGTCCGCCCGCCGGAGATCGAGCTTACTGCCTCTCGAGTTACTACGTTTCACCCGAGGGACGCACACACGGAACCTAATCAGACCGTGATCACTCCCGCCCAACGATTCGTCAACGGTGAAGCCAGTGACGAGGTTGTCTTCGGTCGTGAATGCTAAGTCTAGAACGCTTTCGCCTCGTGTAGGCTCATTGACCCACTGAGTGAGGAAGTTCTCATCAGCAAAGCCAACTAGCCTCCTCCCTTCAGCATCAGCAGTCCTGTCTTCCCACTTTATGCCGCGACAGTTGAAGTCTCCTAAAACTACAAACACCCTATCCCCTAGCAGGCTACGGAGTTCGGTGTACAGGGCTGTATCCTTCTCGAGGAGGAGATGCGGAGGTCTGTACACCAAGATTAACCTATAGTTCGTCCCTCCCACATTCAGATCGACGCCAAGCAGCTCCCGTTCCAACCGGAACTGGCAGTCGAGAGAGAGAGAGAGAGAGAGAGAGAGAGAGAGAGAGGAGAGAGAGAGAGAGAGAGAGAGAGATCTACAGTATATGGTGGGTTTGCGAGAGGCTGTATTAGGAAAAGGTAATGGTCCTGGGCTGTTTACGTCTTGCGAGTATGTAGTTAAAGCTTCGGTTATTTTGTAAGCATATATATATATATATATATATATATATATATATATATATATAGGGTGTCCCAAAAACTATATATATATATATACTCTTTATAGCATCATATATTTTATAATTTAAAAAAAAACCAAACAATATATTGTTATAGCAATTGCCAATGAAAGGTAAATTAGTAATCTAAGTGATCAAAATGCTATAGCGAGTTGTTTGCATATAAGATTTAATTACTACGCCAAGTGCTCAAAATGTCAAAATGCCGCCGGAGAACATTTTGAGCACTTGGCGTAGTTAATTAAATTTTATATGCAAACAACTCGCTATAACATTTTGATCACTTAGATTACTAATTTACCTTTCATTGGCAATTGCTATAACAATATATTGTTTTTTTTTTTTTAAATTATAAAATATATGATGCTATAAAGAGTATATAGTTTTTTTTTGGGACACCCTGTATATGCACGGTGAACAAAAAGCAGGTAGTTGAATATGTATGTACAAAATTAATTTCCGGCTATCTGTTTTTTATCAGACATACATATGCATTCATAGTTTAAGTAGAAACATGAAGAGTTAAGCATCTTTTCACATACTGTATGTTGAACACCATTCCACCTGTTGGTTTTCGTCGTCGTCGTCGTTGGGCCTAGGCAAGCTACGGCTTGGGACCGTAGCGCATCTATCCGGTATAGGTTAACCTGGATGATGTAGCCATAAGCACTGCCGCTGGTTAAGTGCCAACCAGTGATTATCTCACTAGCCGTATTGAGTCCGTTAGGCGAAACTGCGACAGTACCAAGGATGGAAAATATAAGATTTCTATTGTTTGTTTTTTTTCTGTTTAAGGTGCTTTCAACCCTGCTGGATTATTGACACCATTTTTTTTTTTTTTTGTAGAGAAAGGTGGTGAAAGAAGTATTATTTATTTGCAAAATGGACATGGTATTAGATTAAAATAATTATTTGAATATAAATAATTAACTGACAATTGTGATATATAATTAATTATGTTTACATACAATAAAATAATACAGTATACATAAAATTAGTATTAATGTGGTTTACAATTGAATTATGATGGGTAACTAATTTAAAATGAATTTATAGCTATTTCGAAATTCAAGACGGTAAAATTAACATTTATCTTGAAACTAAAATAAGAGTATTCACTACACACTCCCCCACCAGAGAGGAAGTTCAAAGAGTTCCGAACGACACAGATTTCCCCTGGACCTTTTTGGTAGCTACATGTACCTCGCTTAAGGTTGATTCCAAAAACGCAGGCTTAAGACGATCGATAGAAACCTTGTCGACCTTGGAACCGCGCTGGATGAGAAATGATTTGCGCGTACGTCGGAGAACTTCATAGGGCCCGTCATATGGACATTGCAGAGGCCGTTTTGGGACAGGTACACGAACGAAAACGTGGGTGCAAGACTGGAGGGCTGGGGAAACAAAGATGTTCTGTTGGCTAGTCAATCGAGGGGAACAGGCTGAAGGGACTGCATGTGAGAGGAAAGTGTTTGAGCGAATTCCGTAGGATCACATGACTTATCCCTTGCAGTGAAGTACCACCTGGTAGCCGCAGTGTTGTTCCATAGACTAGTTCAGCCGCTGTAGTCTTCAGATCACTCTTAAATGCAGAGCGAATACCAAGCAACACGAGTGGAAGCTTATCCATCCAATGGGAGTCTTCGTGACACATAAGGGATGACTTCAGCTGGCGATGGAAGCGTTCGACGAGGCCGTTAGCTTGCGGATGATACGCACAGGTATGCGCATGTACTGTACCCAACAAGCTGGTAAACTTCTTCCAAAGCGAAGACTCAAATTGGCGACCTTGGTCAGTGATGACTTTTGTCGGCAAACCAAATCTTGATACCCATCCATGAAGAAAGGCTCTTGCAACAGTGTCCGCTTGGATATCAGGAAGTGGGATGGCTTCAGGCCATCTGGAAAAGCGGTCGAGACAGGTGAGCAGATAACGTTGGCCTTGAATCACTGGAAGAGGGCCAACAATGTCTACATGAATTACCTCAAATCGCTGGGATGGGGGCGGAAATGCGTCAAAGGGGGACCTGGTGTGCCTTTGGACTTTGGCACGCTGGCAGGCAAGGCACGTTTTGGTCCAATGTTTGACATCCTTCCGCATCGAGGGCCAAACAAAGTGAGAGGTAACCAGGTGTTGCGAAGCACGGATACCAGGATGGGAGGGCTTATGAAGATCCGTGAAGACTGCTTGTCTGTGACATGGAGGGACAAGGGCGAATAGCAGCTGTTGATACGTCGCAATAGAGGGGCACAGACAATCCTGGCATACTCATTTTCTTGAGGGAAAGTGAGTGAGTGGAGTCTTCTCTGAGTAGGTCTTGTAGTTCCGTATCCTTATCTTGATCCTGTGCAATAGCATTCCACAGTGTAGAGCTGAGGGTAACAGAAGTAATCTCTATTCTTGAAAGTGCATCCGCTGGAGTGTTCAAGACACCTTTGATGTGGCGGATATCTGTGGTAAATTGCGAGATATAATCGAGTTCCCTGATGACTCTGGGAGAGTGGTTACAGCTGTTTTTATTGAGGACAGTGACCAAAGGTTTGTGGTCGGTAAAAACACAAAACTCTCGGCCTTCAAGGAAATGTTGAAAATGCTTCACGTTTAAGTAAATAGCAAGAAGTTCACGTCCGAAAGCACTATAACGCGTTTGGGCTGGCTGCAGCTTTTTCGAGTAAAACGCGATGGGTGCTTGTTGACCGTTAATGGTTTGTTCCAACACCCCACCGATCGCAACATCTGATGCATCGACCGTCAGAGTTAGGGGGGCATCACTGATAGGAAATGACAGAGACAATGCACTATTGATAGCATTTTTGGCATTGTCGAACGCCTGTAAACTATCGCTACACCATACCAATTTCGTTACCTTGCGTTTGTGTGTGATCATAGCGTGTAGAGGAGCAAGAACACTGGCACAGTTTTTAATGAACTTGTGGTAATAATTTACCAAACCTAGAAACCGACGTAACTCACGCTGATTATTTGGCATAGGGTAATTTTTTATCACTTCACACTTGTCCTGAAGGGGGGTAATTCCGTGCTGCGAATCGTGTGACCAAGAAATTCCAAGGTTGGCTGTGCAAACACACACTTAGATGCATTAATAGTAACACCGTATTGTTCTAAACGTTGAAAGAGGAGTGAAAGATGTTCCTTATGTTCCTCTTCCGTTGAGCTGGCCACAAGCAAATCATCGATGTAGGCATAAACAAAGTTTAAGCCTCTGGTGACCTCATCTATAAACCTCTGAAAGGTTTGCGCAGCATTCCGTAGCCCGAACGGCATCTTCACAAATTCGAATAACCCAAATGGTGTACAAACTGCAGTCTTGGGAATATCCGAAGGCTCTACGGGAATGTGATGGAAAGCCTTAACGAGGTCTATTTTACTGAAGATAGATTTGCCGTGGAGAAGAGAAGTAAAGTCTTGGACATTTGGTACCGGATATCGGTCCGGGATGGTTGTCGAATTCAAAAACCGGTAATCCCCACATGGTCTCCAGTCTCCTGACTTCTTCTGGACCAGGTGTAGGGGAGAGGACCAACTGCTTTTGGAAGGTCTTATTATCCCAAGATCTATCATAAGCTGGAATTCCGATTTGGCAGCTTTCAGTTTGTCCGGGGCAAGACGTCTGGGTTTTGCAAACACAGGGGGACCTTTTGTTGTAATGTGATGGGTAATGGTGTGCTTAATGGTATCACCCATCTGCATCGGTTGAAGAATTCCTGGATATCGCTGGAAAGGCACTGGTACATGGAATTAGGGGGAACGAGGGAAAGTGCAGAGTTCGAGGCGTCCGGAAGGGCAACCTGTTTGGCAAGAACAGAAAGCAGTGTGGCCTGGTCGCATAAGCGTCGCTTGTCAAGATCCACCAGGAGTTTGAAATGCTGGAGGAAGTCAGCGCCGATTATGGGATGCTGCAATTGAGCACAGATGAAAATCCACTTGAAGGATCGGTGAAGGCCCAAGTTTAGTTCACGCGACTGAGTACCGTACGTGGGTATGCGTGAACCGTTAGCAGCGTATAGAGGCGGAGATTCCGAGTGCGTATGATCAGATTTTTGAGGGAATACACTGACTGACGCTCCGGTATCGACCAAGAAATTGACACCAGAGTTCCTGTCCTTTATGAATAACAGGTTGGCAGTGCGAGTACTAGACGCCATTAGGACTCGCTGCTGGGGTTTTCCGACGAAAAATTGCAAGGGGAGATGCACTTCCTAGCCTTCTTTCCAAATTTAGAGTGGTAGAAGCAGATCTTCCCGGAACTCGAACGATGCCTCTTCGTAAATCTTGACCGAGAATGGCTTCTTTGCCGTTGATTTTGTAGCAGAGAACAAACGTGGTTGAGTTGTTGACTTAACTCTTCCACTTTCAACTCCAGTTCCGATTGTGTGTTCACGTTGTTGACCGGAGCTGTGTCAATCTCCACTACTTTGTCGGCAGTTTCTGCTAGTTTATCAACTGGAGTAGCAGGATCCATAGTGGCCAAGACACGCTGAGCTGATGGAGGAAGTTTCTGCAAGAACAACTGTCTAAAGATGTCCTTATCGAAGGTTTGTGCGCGTTCGCCTAGAGCGCACTGCATAGCCCTCAGCATTTGAGTGTGCTTACGGTCTCCAAGTTCTTCTTTTGAGATTAACTGATGTAGTTTCTCACGCTCGGAGACAGTGGTGCGGCACAGGATGGCAGACTTCAGATCGTTGTATGGGTCCTCACTCGTGGAAGTAGACACGATGTCACGGACTTCAGAGATGATGCTCGCTGGTAGAGAGGACAAACATGATCGTATTTTGTCCTGCTAGCGGTGATCCTTCCCAAGTTGAATTGTGATTCCACTTGGTGGAACCAAATAAATGGATCACCCGGCCAGAAGACGGGGAGCTTTACGCTCAAGTGGGAGATGGCACCAGCGTCGTCAGGCATCTTCTCCTATGCTTGCTGACGTACAAGCAAGACGACAAGTTACCAACGAAGGAGTGGAGGTTGAGACGAGCGCAGGCACAGAGCGCACGGGCAGGGTGAGGGGCAGAGGGCACGAGCGACGTTACAGTCTGGTCCTAGTCGCTCGGGTGAAGGGGGTGATGGGCACGAACGACGTTACAGTCTAGTCCTAGTCGTTCGGGTAAAAGGGGGGAATCCAACTCCGGGGTCACCAATTGTTGGTTTTCGTCGTCGTCGTCGTTGGGCCTAGGCAAGCTACGGCTTGGGACCGTAGCGCATCTATCCGGTATAGGTTAACCTGGATGATGTAGCCATAAGCACTGCCGCTGGTTAAGTGCCAACCAGTGATTATCTCACTAGCCGTATTGAGTCCGTTAGGCGAAACTGCGACAGTACCAAGGATGGAAAATATAACCCTTGGATTTCTATTATTTATTTGCAAAATGGACATGGTATTAGATTAAAATAATTATTTGAATATAAATAATTAACTGACAATTGTGATATATAATTAATTATGTTTACATACAATAAAATAATACAGTATACATAAAATTAGTATTAATGTGGTTTACAATTGAATTATGATGGTTAACTAATTTAAAATGAATTTATAGCTATTCCGAAATTCAAGACGGTAAAATTAACATTTATCTTGAAACTAAAATAAGAGTATTCACTACACACCCATACGCCCATTTCAGGGTGCGAACAGTTTGCAGCAGCATTACCAAACAAAGAGAAGATGAAAGTACTAACGTTAAAGACAGATTATATATATATATATATATATATATATATATATATATATATATATATATATATATATATATATATACACACACACACACACACACGAGTATTATATACCTGGACTGATAGTAAGTGGCCGGGGTTGCAATACAAATGCCCGAAAACGAATACAGATTTTAATATTGTTTGAATTGGGCTGGCTAACACGGAGCATTGTTCCTTTTCGTCGTGATGAACCACGTACGGAAGCTTCGTCACTACATTGACCCCCTTTCTGCTTGACGATGCTGCTGCGAGCTGCTCGTACCCTGAAATGGGGGTATGGGCAGAATGATGTGCTGTGAAAAAATTTCAAATTTCATTCCTCTATTTTGATTGATTAGTATATATCTACAGGGCGTCCCAAAAAAATGTATACACACTTTAACAGCTGATAGCTCAATTGATGTTTCTTTCTTTCCAAGTTAAACCCATTAGAATTAATAATGGCAGTCAGACTAAGCTTTGAACAAAGGAAATTCATTCTAAAATGCTACTGGAAGTGTGAAAACGCAGTTGAAGTGCAAAGACAGTTTAGGAGGGAGTTTCAAACAGATCCACCAACGCGACTTACCATCACTCGAATTAGAGATAAGTTTGAAGCCGATGGAACTGTTCAGAATGTCCACAAGAAGCGTTCCGGAAGACCACGGACATCGACAAGCCCCACAAAGCAAGAAAGAGTACTGGAAACGTATCACCAAAGTCCAAGAAAATCTGTGCGGCAAGCGAGTCGTGAGGTAGGAATTTCAGAATCGTCTGTCCAACGCATTTTGAAGCGCTGTCAATGGAAAAGTTACATTCCAAGATTAGTCCATGCTATTAATGAAGATGATCCGGACCGAAGAGTGGAGTATTGCGAGTGGTACTTGGCACGATGTGGATGTGGATTGGACGAAGGGGTTTCGTAGAATACCCTCCGCGTTCACCAGACCTCACACCACTAGACTTTTTTATGGGGATACTTAAAAGACAAAGTCTACGCTATAAAACCTGCAACAGTCGCTGAATTGAGAGCAGCCATTGAACGAGAATGCACACAAATACCAAACGAAATGTTTCGTGATGTTTGCGATTCCATTGCTTCGCGTTATCAGCAGTGCCTGGACCAGAACGGACGTCAGTTTGAAAACAGGCGTTGACAAAACAATTAAATAATGTCTGTAGATTCTATTACATTTTGAAAATGAAATGTATTTTAATAAACACTGCCTTTATAAGTATTTAAAGTGTGTATACATTTTTTTGGGACGCCCTGTATATATATATATATATATATATATATATATATATATTGAATGCCCCTCGTACATGTGTTCAGTTATTAACATGCGCTGCAGGTCTTTACATATAAAATCCTTGCAGAGGAGCTAACTGTAGTTTAAGGTATATTTCTGTTTCAAAAAGCAAAAATGGGTGCCAAAGCTCAGTTAACAACAGAAAAAAGACAGTCGATTGTAACTTTGAGAAATGAGGGCCAATCACTGAGGCAAATTGCAAAAAAATTAAAAGTTTCTGTGAATGCGGTTGCTTGTGCCATTAAACGGTACGAAGAAATTGGTCAAAATAAGGACAGAAAAAGGTCAGGGCGACCAAGAACCACAACAGACTCAGAGGACAAGTATATCCGAGTCACCAGTCTGCGCAACAGACGCTTCACAGCACCTGAAATCAAAGCCCAGCTGAACAATTCCAGAAGTACTGTACAACAGTTTCAACATCAACTGTTCAGAGAAGACTAAGAGAGGCAGGCTTGAAAGGACGAACTGCAACAAAGAAACCAATGCTGAGACTCCAGAACAAAACGAAAAGGCTAGCCTGGGCTAAAGAACACCAAAAATGGACTGTTGAGCAGTGGAAATTTGTCCTTTGGACTGACGAATCAAAGTTCGAAGTTTTTGGATCCAAACGCAGAGTATTTGTGCGGCGCAGAGCGGGTGAAAGAATGACACAGCAGTGTGTTGTGCCAGCAGTGAAGCACGGTGGAGAAAGTGTGATGGTCTGGGGATGTTTCGTAGGGGAGCAAGTTGGAGATCTCCACAAAGTCACTGGAATACTGAACCAACGTGGCTATCACAACATTCTACAGCGCCATGCCATCCCATCTGGACTGCGACTAGTTGGCCAACAGTTTACAATGCAGCAAGACAACGATCCTAAACACACTTCCAAGCTGTGTCAAAATTACCTGAAGCAGAAAGAACGGCAACGTCAGCTAAACAGTTATGGAATGGCCAACACAGTCGTTAGTGTGGAATGAACTGGATCGACGAGTGAAAGCCAAGCAGCCATCCAGTGCTCAGAAGCTCTGGGAACTCTTACAAGAGTGCTGGCAGCAGCTTTCACCAGACTATCTTCTTTCTCTTGTTGAGCGCATGCCTCGAATTTGTTCTGTTGTAATTGCTGCTAGAGGAGGCTATTTTGATGAATCTAAAATTTAGACTTTGCTTTTGGTAAATTGTCTTGATTTGTTGTTATTTAAGTTCCCATGTTTGTACTTATGAATTTGTGCCATGATAACTTAGTTAATAAATAAAAATCTTTAAACAAAATTTGAAATTTATGAATATTTCAGGGTGTACTTAAACTTTTGACTGGTAATTATATATATATATATATATATATATATATATATATATATATATATATATATATATATGTGTGCTTGTGTAAAAGAGCCTCCGCGCAAGATGAGGAGAGAACGAGCAAATGAAAAATGAAGCACCTCCCAGGAATCGAACCCGGTTTATCCATTTGCCGGTCGGATATGCTAACCACTGTACCAAGGTCCCCGATCAGTCAAAATGTATATATGTACGGCATGAGAAGGTGCCCCCTCAGGGCATTTGATTCCGTTCGTATGTAGGAGAATTACGAGTTGTGACTGATCGGGGAACTTGGTGCAGTGGTTAACATATCCGACCGGCAATTGGATGATCCCGGGTTCGATTCCTGGGAGGTGCCTCATTTTTCATTTGCTCGTTCTCTCTCCTCATCTTGAGCGGACGCTTTGTTACACAAGCGTCGTTCTTTACATTAATTATACTGTGTGTTGCTTGCAGTTGAAATATATATATATATATATATATATATATATATATATATATATATATATATATACTGTGTATATATATATATAGATAGACCGTGCATGAAACAAAGAACTATTCTGGGAAAATTAAATCCACTATAGTCTGAATAAGTAATGATAAATGAGAAATATTGTGTTTGTCATGTACCATTACTTATTCGGACAATAGTGGATTTAAATATCCCAGAAGAGTTCTTTGTTCCATGCACGGTCTATGTGTAACATAAAAATTTCTCAGGGGGCCATTGTGAGTTGTAGTATATCGTTGCTTATATCTTGAAAAGCCTTAGTTCGCAAAAAGTCAATTGTTCAGGAAACAAGAAACTTTTTTTTTATGTAGAAAGAAGGGGGCCAAGGGCGAGCGCCCGCAAAAGTGATCCCTCCACAGAAGACAGGACCAAAAACAAGGTCTCCAAGGCTCAGTTATGCCATTTTTTTTAAATATAAATTTTGAGAAGGTTGTGTAGTGCGTAAGATGCATGTATGTATAATGAGGAATAGAAGGAGAAGTGTGTGTTTGAGAGCATGCTGGACTGCTCACAGGGTAGATGAGACACGAAAAAAAGATCAGCTAAGGACAGTAACGAGAGAAACGGGAGTCCCAGCACTCCCTGTCTCTTGCCTAACATCCACCGCGGAGAACTTCCCTGGTCGGTTGGTGTCTACACTCCCCTCCTGCTCTATATATTTATATTTTTTTTTTTCAAATTCGTCTCAATGCTAAAAATGCTTTCTAATTAGAGGAGAGCTAGGCCCTTTTGAGACAAGGTGCAGACCATGAAAACGAACTAGTCTTTCGATAAAAACGTTTTTTTTTTTTTTTTTTCGAGCTAAGACCTTTCAAGATATAAGCGACGATGGATATATATGTATATATGAGGCGTCGCCTTCCGGAGGCGTCTTATCGTCGCGACAATGCATTTTTCTTTTATAGCCAAAAGTGCCCTGAATGCGATGGTATATTGCTTAAGACCGTTAAGAACTAATATCTTCAATTCCTTATAGGAAAAGAGAGAGAGAGTTACAAGGAGTTACAAGAAAAAGAAATACCTCAAAAGGCCTTGCGGCCCATACCGAGGAGATACCAATGGCAACTGATGCCAGGGAAAATTTTCTACACTCTCAAATAGTGTGCAAGATTTGGTCTAACCTTTTGAAATGATCCACAGAGGAACTGTTCACAACTTCCGAAGGTAAACTGTTCCACGTGTCACAGATCTTATACGTAAAGTAATTCCCACACACACTAGTCCTAAACCGTTTCAAATCCAACTTCCAACCATTGTTGCGAGTTGGGTTATCATTTAAACTAAACATGCTTCTAAAATCAACATCGTTGAACCCGCGTAAGAACTTGAAAACCTCGATGAGTTGTTGACCGCGCAGCCTCCGAGTTTCCAGCGAAAACAAATTCAGGGCGTGTAAGCGTCAATTGTAGCCCATATGCCTAACGGAAGAGATTAACTTTGTGGCCCTCGCCTGGAATCGCTCCAGCCTCTCAATGTCTTTCCTGAGGGTGGGCGACCAGAACTGCACAGCATACTCCAGGTGCGGCCGAACTAGGGCATTGTACAGAGAGAGCACAATCTCCTTGTTCCGAAACTGAAATTGCCTCCTGATAGAACCCAACAGCTTCTGCGCTTTCTTTTCCACCTCTACGAGAGAGAGAGAGAGAGAGAGAGAGAGAGAGAGAGAGAGAGAGAGAGAGAGAGAGAGAGAGAGAGAGAGAGAGAGAGAGAGAGAGTTACAAGGAAAAGAAGAACCTCAAAAGGCCTTGCGGCCCATACCGAGGAGGTACAGAGAGAGAGAGAGAGAGAGAGAGTAGTGAAAAATTTATTTCCATTAATGAATTTGAGAAAAGGTATAAAGTTAAGAAGTTAAACTGAAGTAAAAAGGAATTATAAAAAAGGGAGAGAGAAAAAGTCTTCCTCTCCGAAAATTACAAACTTTTTTTTTTGTTTTGTCACTGAAGAAGACAAATTGCAATTTAATTATAACATAGTTCAAAATAATATTTAAACGCATTTCTTATACCTTCAGTAGAAATTGTATGGTCAGCTATTTTGCTGTCCATAAAATTGCGTATCTATCGGAATGCAGAGTTATGCATCTAGGCCATAATCGTCGTCCAGAAATGTTGGACGTGGCGTCAAATCGTATTTTAGGAGGTGTTCCAAATTGAAAATCGATTGTGGAGAAAGTTTTTAGAAATATTTTTCTTACAAATGTTGACGGGAACTCGAGAAAATCATCAGATACGGAGGAAACTTTGCGAAATAATTAAATAAATGGAAGATATACCTTTACATTGTTGACGAGTCACTTCAACAACGCTCTTTTAACCTAACCTAACCTAATTTAGGGGGAGATGTTGATCATATGTCATGATGTCGGAGTTGTGTACAATTTTACGGAGTCAGGAAAAAAAGAGAGATTGAAAACGCCATCTAGCTTAACCTAACCTAGGTTGGCATGAGTTGGCATGGGCCAGCGTGAAAAATTACGCCCGGTTCAAAATATTATTAACCAGGTGTTAACTGATATCCGTTTAGTACATACGGAAAAGAATCCTCCTTTTTCACATCCGGTAACCCACTTTGTACGAACCGTACAGTGAACCCTTCAATATATATATTCCCCTGTGCCAACGCCCGTGAGTAACACCGTTTTCCTGACACTGAGGTCGGGGGGTTCGATTTCTGATGAGGCTGGTTCATAATAATTCGGGAGTTAGCTCAGTGGGCCGCATTGGTCTGGCATGAGCGCTGTGTCAGTTTCTGGCTCTATTGATTAATTATTATCACCCTGTGTACACTATTGGAAAGAAGTTCGCCTAGAAAATTGCTAAAAAGCATAAAAAATTAATAATTGGTAATAGTCCATTTCTCTGGATATTTTATTGTTTTTGGTGACGAGATGTTTTTTAAACTTTATTACTGTCACCAAAAAGAATAAAATATCCCCCCCCCCACAAAATGACCAATTATTAATTTTATCATGCTTTTTTTAAATTTTTCTATTTGCAGACGAACTTTATGCCAAAACTGTACTTCCTTATCATGGGCTTAATCCCCACCCCAATATACGCAACGGCACGCAAAAAATCATTAAACCATCTCTACGTACTATGTTCACGGATGTCCTCTCATCAAAAATGGTATATCTACAAAACATTTTCTTTTTAATGTTAAGAAGGGGGTAACTTAAGAAAATTGGATCCTCACAAAGGCGAAAGGGGAGACGTTGCCAATTTTCGATTTAACCCATTTATGAAAGGGAGTACGGGGGTGGGGATACGAGAGAAGCCCCGTAGGGAGAAGGGGACACACTCGCAAGACAAACAGATGAAGAACTTAATGTTGTTTATGTTCTAATGTGAAACGCTCCATGCTCTTCCCCTTCCTTACATTGAAACAACTTTGCACTGTTTACTTTACTTCTGGCACTCTGGCACTGGTATTCATTTTATATATATATATATATATATAATAAAACGTATCTTCAAATTGGGAAAGTTTAAGGATTGAAAAACAAATTATAACATAATTTTGTTGAAGGCTTTTATAATAATTTTAGTCTCTCTTTCAATTATATAATTGCTTCATTTGGTATAATTATGATTTTCATAATAATTGAAAATAGTTTCATTAAATTTCACAAAAATAAAACTTTATGAGCCTTTTATTACGAAATACAGGAAATATTTTGAGATTTTAATATATATATATATATATATATATATTAGTGATGTAACTGTTGTCATTTTTCATAGATCTGCGATTGCGGAGCTTACAAATAGAGCTCCGCGCGGTTGGGGTTGCGATTATGTGCCCTGCCCTATAGCATCGTAATATTACCTAAGAATAAACAACACAATAAAATATCGCGTTTTAGCCACACTTTTCACAGTTTACAATATAATGACTATAATCTAAACTGTAAAACGTGTTTTTCCAGGGTGCGGGACGAGGACCCAACGCGTTTTGCATCCAACTACTTTCCCCAACCACCGCCCATTCGAAAGTGGTGTATATATATATATATATATATATATATATATATATACTATTTAATCCTTATATTTAAATTGAATTGCTGGGAGACTGTATTTCAAAAATTAAACGTTTTTCAGCTTTGTACCCCTTCAGCCTATTCCTTTTTTCATTGTAGATGATCCCTGCTCCATTAAATAATTGTTTACTAGGAACACTTGAAGGAGGACAGCCAAGGTATGTCCGAGCCAGTTTGCTCAAATTTTTGTATTTCTTTTGATTTGACAGAGCTTTATCAAGCCAAAGCATCATCTTCTTGTCCAATCCTTTCTCTTTGTGATATTTCTCGATCATTTTTTGCGAGTCTCTGCTTGACTCAGTTTCGGTCTCGTCAACACTACTGGAAGCCAATAGAGCACTCATTGAGTCCATTATTGTTATTGATTTACTCGTAGAAGCTGATGCATGGCCTAAATCAATCAGTGGTTTCTTTGCCGGTGGTTCACTGGCTGTCTCCGAGTCCGATGATGTTAGTCTTGTCTATTTCATCACAAAGATATCCCAATTTTTCCTGAACACCTTTTGTGACATGTGAAGTGGAAAAAAATATTGCGTTGTACCTTGAATCCAAATAGGTAGCCAAAGAATACACGTCATTTACTTCTAGGCCATCAAATCTCCTTGCTAGCTTTGTTCGCAACTGCGCATTATCTCCTTCATTGTTTTGATTCCACGATCAGCTTCAGAATCACCACTTCGAGGTTGCAGCACATTTTTCAAGGAAACAATGAGGGGAATAACCTCAGATATGGAAGAGGTGGAACTACTCAATCTTTTTGTGATATCATCGAATGGTTCCGGCACAGCCACACAGTTTGACAAGAGAATGAAGTCGACGTTAGTGAGTTGTTGCATTTTGGAGTTAGCAACGCTATGTAGACTCGGTGGTTCCTTCAACTTCAGTGTTCTCTGCATCATGTGATAAGTGCTGGTCCACCGTGTGGCGACATCATGAATGACTGTAAGTTCAGGTTGATTTAAGCTTTTCTGAATTTTTTTTAACTCATCCTGCGCCATCGTAGAATGGTTGAAATGAGTAGCGATGGATCGAAGTTTAGCTCACAAGTCACTGAGAGATTTTTGTGAGGATAATCCACTTTTGATTACAAGTTGCGGTTTATGAATAGTGCAATCGATATTATGGACGTCAGTGAGAAACAAAGCTTTTATCATGTTTGTTCCCGAGTCGCCCATTACGATGAGCACCAAATTGGTTCTCTTGAAATCTTGATTCACTGCATGGCATGTCAAAGAGAGTAAAGACACTCCAGCAGACGTGTCTGACCATGCATCCGTTGTCAATGATACTTTCGAATGTTTTAGAGGCTCAAGAATTTTGAACACTCTTTGAAACAAAGTCATAGATATCGTTGCACACAAGATCAATGTAGAACTGACGCTGTTTCACTTTATACCGTGGAGCTGTTTCAGCCATGAGTCTTATGAAACCTAAGTCCTCAACGTGGCTGAATGGCAAGTCATCTATTATCATCATTTCAGCTATGCGATGGTCCAGTGATTTTCATTTTGAATGATTCGCATCCCAAATTTTGACACTTTTGAAGCAACTTTCAAGCGTCTGATTCTTTTCTTTCACTGCACACGTCATTTCCTGTAGGGGTATAAGAGACACTTTTGATTTCTTTTTCTTCTTTGACTGTTCATTAGCTTCATTTTCACAAGATATCACTTCATTATATTCTTTCTTATGCATTGAACGCAGATGTTTTTTTAAGTTAATGGTACTCCTTCCCTTTCGTGAATAGTTCTTATTACATATGACACACTTCCCTACATCGTTTGACACTCTCGAGAAGTACTTCCACACTGCACTCGTAGATCGCTCCATGATGGTTGCACCACAGACTAACACTTTACTAATGGTTTGAAGCATGTAACGTTACAAAGGTAGCGACGGAGAGCTAGCACAACACAACCACCCTCACTCGTGTCTGAACAGATACTGAAGCTGGTGCTTTAGTTTAGTTTGTAACTTGGTAGTGAAGGTTGTCTAATTTCTAATAAAAAAAAATTTGAGTGTTTTTTATCTTTTTTTATGAACACTAATTATACATCATCATTGCTTTATTAAATATAATTAAAATAATGATTTTCTAGCCACCTAGCGTTGATAAATGTAAGTTATTACATAATGCATCTATCCATCCAGTCCAAGTAGCAATTCTAGACATGTCGCAATTAGGGCGTAGCAAACTTTTACTTTTTTGCACCCTTGAGTGAAGGCATGAGGCATGACAGGAATAGCATTTGGCGACGTTTATAGCATTTATAGCCAATACACTAGCATTTATAGCATTTGGTTGCCCTAATAAGATATCCTCAAACAACCGCACTGATAAATGCTGTTGCGGAGCTGAGAATATGTGCGGTTGCGGACAACCGCTACATCACTAATATATATATTAGGGTGGTCCAAATCCATAGGGGGAAATTTCAAAATTGTCTTAGATAGTCTCCACAAGTGTGGTTTTTGTCCATTTAGTGTCCACATGGTCTGTGCAAAATTGCAGCGTGATTGGTGAATATTTAGAGGTCGCCCCACTCTGAATATATAATATATTATATATGTGCTTTTTATTCCATAGGTCCGATGGCTCAAACTCGATCAATTCCAAAAGTTTGGCTTCTAGGGATGGCAACTGGAACTTTATCCACGTCAAGGCTCCCTTCATGCCTTGACGCCCTCCTCTTGGGGCAATACCACCACATCAATCAAAAGCAAACCACCTCCGACAGTCTGAACCAGGCATGCCAGAGGGTGATTGAAGTCTGGACCCGAGCGCGGATCCCAACTCAACGGATCGACTCCTGTGTCCGTAAGCTTTCAAAGCTTTTAGACCGCTACAAAACACTCAAGAAGCACAGGACCAGGCAACGTGCCAGCGATAGAATGAATGAAGACATCTTCAAAGCGGACATCCAGGAACTGTTTGACATCGCAACCAGTGATGCCATGAGCACAATCGTCAACGTTGAGGACCGAAATTTCCTGTCCATGCAGCGCAAGGACGTCAATTCTTGCAGCATGGCTGGCATTGATAAGGAAACGACTACACAAGAGGACAGAAAGCGATCCAGAATGGAGAAGGAAGCCAAGAGGAAGGCAAGGCATGAAGCAACACAGAAAGATTTGGAAGAAGCAGGAGTGTCATCAATTGATCTTTCCTCTTCTTCTTCTTCCCTTTTTTCGCAAGACGACGACGACTATAGACCATCGGTTCCGATTCCTTCTTCGTCTGAAGCTCCGGCACCAAAGCGTCCCAAGAACAAGGTTACGAACATTTTCCAATCTCCAGAAGTCATTGGAGCAATGGATCGCACCAATCTTTCTGACCGGAATGCTGTTTTCGTAACTGGAGCTGTATTACAGGCCGCGGGGCATGATCTGTCTGGGATGACGTGCTCTCGGAGCTCTATTCATCGCTACAGAGAAAGTGGGCGAGAACAGGCAGCTCGAGAAGACCTAGAATCATTCTCTCTAGAAGACCCTGTCCTTCTCCATTGGGACGGAAAGCTTCTCCCCGGCATTGAAGGGAAGAAGACGAATGTGCATCGGATAGCAATCCTTATAACATTCAATGGACAGGAGAAGCTGCTTGGTGTCCCAAAGATGAAACAAGGAACTGGAGAAGCACAGGCCCAGGCATGCCTTCAAACTATGAAATTATGGAACGTGGAACAGCATGTGAGAGGTCTCGTCTTCGATACCACTGCGTCAAACACGGGTTTACATCGCGGAGCCTGTGTCAGGATTGAAGAAGCATTGGGTCACGAGCTAGTTTGGATCGGTTGTCGACATCATATACTTGAAGTCGTACTTGCTGATGTCTTTGCCTCAATATTTGGCTCAACAGGAAGTCCTGAAACAGGCCTTTTTAAGCGATTTCAAAAGGAATAGCCATCTCTCTCCCACGAAGCATTTGTCTCAGCATCGGACAGCTTGTTCGAGAACCCTCAACTCCAAGAGATGAGAAAAGAGATGCTCACTTACTTACCTAACGCTCTTCAGGCAAGCCAACCTCGTGACGACTACAAGGAGTTCCTTGAACTATCTTTGCTCTTCCTGGGGGGAAAGACTGGTGGTCAACTCTTTATCCGAGCTCCGGGTCCCATGCACCACGCGAGATGGATGGCGAAGGCGATTTATGCGCTCAAAATCTACCTCTTTCACTATCAATTCAAGCTCACAGCACGCGAAGAACGAAACGTGACTCAGCTGGCTTTATTTGTCAGTCTGATTTACGTCAAGTACTGGCATGAAGCGCCAATGGGGACACAAGCTCCTCTCAATGTCCTAAAATGCTGCATCTTCTGGAAAAATATCCACACGGAGGAGCTGCACAAGCGGCGAAGACAGCTCTAAGACGCCACCTGTGGTACTTGTCGGAGCATCTGATTGGACTGGCCTTCTTCGATAATAGGATCGATCCTGATACCAAAAGGAGAATGGTTCAACACCTCCAACATCCCCAAAAGAATGGCTGCCCCCGACGAATCGACATGGCGGAAGCTGGTGTTGAAAATGATGTGGCATCCTTCGTCACGAAAAGGACATTGACCCTCTTTGATGCCTTGAAAGTTGGAGGTAAGGAGGAAGCGCGCCAGTTACTTCAAAAAGATCCACGGGAATGGCCAAATGACAAGAACTACAGGGAACTTAGAGATCGCGCCTTAAAGATGAAAGTCGTTAATGATGCTGCCGAGCGAGGTATTGCTCTCGCACAACGCTACAATGACACTTTGACACGAAACGAGGACCAGAAGCAGTACCTCCTACAACTCGTAGCCGCCCACCGAAAACAGATACCAATACCATCCAAGGCGACTCTGATGCAGAAGAAATAATGAAGATACACCCATTATCATGTCCTATTGTCTTACTGTTTTCTTTCATATTCTTTGAGAACCAAAAAAAAATTTAGTTATTCAGTTGTCTATATATTTTCCCAAATTTTCAAAAAGGGGGCAAGTGGGGCGACCCTAAATATTAACCGAATAACGTGAAACTTTGCACAAATACTGTCCACACCAAGAGGCATAAAACCAACCTTGTGGAGAGAACTTAGTCGATGCTTTAACCTTTTGGACCACCCTAAATTATATATATATATATATATATATATATATATATATATATATATATATATATATATATGGGAGTGAACTCAGAATGGTTCCCTGAGGTTTTTTTGATACACACAGACCGTGCATGGAACAAGGAATTCTTCTGGGAAAATTAAATCCACTATAGTTTTTGTTTTTCATGATGTTAGCCCGACGTGGACAACGGATCACTGGCAAAGAGGCCCCAAAAATATAAATATAGCTCTCACACAGATTTGTAGAGCTTCTAAACAAAATCAGCGCAATCGAAAAGTGGGGGTCATGTAGGGTGGCCACAGTCCCTTTGCATGAAAAACAAGGGCAACATACAGATATGCTTTAATGTGACTGCAAAGGGACTTTGTGGCCACTCTGAACAGTTAGGTTCAAACGAAACGATAAAAAATGAACACATTTTGGAACATAAGTTGAATATTGGCGCAAACGCTATACCACCGTTTCTGTAACTCGACCAATGTCTGCTATCCAAATTGTTATTGGATGTTGACTTATTTCTTGGTAGGCTCAACAATTTAGCCCCATCTATTAAGTTCACTGTTGAAAAAGAAAATGATGGATACTTATCTTTTCTGGATCTAAAAATTCGGGGATGTTTGAATCAGTTCAAATTTGAAGTTTTTCGTAAGCCCACTGATAATAACTCTTGTGCGCATTTTCATTCTGACCATCATCCCTCGATAAAATCTATTTTCTCCACTATTTTCTTAGAGCACTGAGAGTTGTCAGTCCTGAATTTTTAGATTCCGAGTTATGCAATATCATGAATATTGGTACTAAATTATGTTATCCTATTTCATTTTTAGATAACTGCCTTAGGAAAGCTAAGAATAGGTATTATTATAGCGTAACTGTAAAGGAGTTTGATCGTAAAAATATCCTTAGCCTACCTTACCATGTTAATTTTCAATATCTTCCGACCTTACCTAAAGCAGTTAGTATCAACGCAGTTTTTAAGTATAACACTGCCCAACACCAATTTTGCTGATTTAATTCTAACACCTGTTTTTAGGTAACTTTGGTGTGCTGATTTAAAAAATCACCTTAGTTTGTGCCTATCATGTCAGGTTTTCGAGCAATCAAATACGGATATTTTGGAGATATCGCATTTTGGCAGGGTTATGCCCAATTTTTTTTCTTTTCAAAAAATAAGTTTTTACATACTCAGAATCAGCATGGAAAAGTAAACAATTGTGCAAGGAGTGAACTTTAATATACAATGGTAATATTGACACATAAAGTGATTAAAAGTGTTTAAATAAGCAAAAAATTAATCCATATTAAAGCAAGCACGGGACCAGTTTTCTTAACATTGTCTTTTTCTTGTTTTCTTACTTTTCAGTGCTGATAAATTTTCTCTTATAGGACTTCCTAGAATGAGAGATGTCAAGACAATCTCTTTGCAGGCTCCAGCAGTAGTCAGCCATCATATGGGTATCCCATCTTCCTTGGTATCGTTCTTCCATCACTTTGATATCTTGTTGGAACCTTTCACCTTGCTCTTCACTAACATCACCAAGATTTTCTGGAAATTTATCCAGATGACTGTTGAGATAGTGAACTTTAATGCTCATGTTGCAACCCAACTGCTGAAAGTTTACAAGTAACGTCACTAGCGGAACCGACTGCTCTCACTCCACCAATGGGAAATCCCTCAGATCATGACGTCACGCTCACACCTGGGGAAATCACAGATACCCAAGATTTTAATATGTTGTACATGACCTTTAGATTTAATGCACAGATTTGCGTATTCCACAGATAAAATTTTAACAGCAAAACAGCTGTTAGCATGTCTCAAAAATCATCAATTTTGATAAGCGCCCTTCATGGATCACCCAAAATAGGCATATTGCATTGCACGAAAACCTGATGTGATGGACAAAATCTAAGGTGATTTTTGAAATCAGCACATCAATATTATCCAGAAACAGGTCTTAGAATTAAATCAGCAGCAAAAAAGGTTTTTTTTGTTGGGCAGTGTAATAATACTGTTAAATCACGCCTAATAAAGAATAGGCGGGATAATGCGGTTGGCTGTGTGTATTCGATCGGATGTACACAATGTAACTCATTATACGAGTATATATGTCAAACGAGAACAGCAAATAATTCTCACGCATTGTTTAACCATATGTATTGCTGTAATCATAGCATCAAGTGGGATAGTTCTAAAGAACTCGTTAAAAACACAGATATAATTGAAAGGAATATTCTAGAATGTGCATTTATCCATTTTAAAAATAATTTCAATAACAGTGCGGGAATGTATAATAAAATTGACAATATCCTGTTAAAATACCTTTTGCCTTTAATCAACTCTCGTTAATCATGTGCTAATCTTTTTATTTCTCTGTCCCGTTGTACATATGTTTTCGTCATCTCGCCTTCTCCCTTCATTCCCTGACGAGGTGTACTTCTGAAAACACGAAAGGCCTTGGAATCATTTTTCTTTTTCTTATGGGTTTGCATCATTCATTCATTTCACGTGTTTAATTGTGAAATTCATCCCGTATATATATATATATATATATATATATATATATATTATATATTATAATATTTAGGAGAAATCCAATGACAAGGAGAAGTGTAAATGCCATGAAAAGTCTTCTTTAATGCAACGTTTCGAGCAATACGCTCATCTTCAGGCTGTTTAATAACAATGTGAAATTAAAATCAATATTGAATGAAAAACAAAACAGAAAATTTCTATAACCTATTCATGAAGACAAATTTTAAAGACTGAGAAAAGAGGGTTAAATTCTAAGTTATACAGATTTACATATAAAAATTAAGAAGCTATTTTTAAATACATATAGTAAATGTGAAATTAATACACTGGAAAAATTAACAATAGTACACTGGAATAATGAAACTAACTACCTTACACTGCAGTTTCCGAGGCTAACTGAATTGAACAGAGGCAATACGGGAAAACAAGAGATGGCGAGGGCGATTGGGGAAGGGGGGATTATAAGGAATTGGGGAAGGAGGAGGGATCATAGCAAATTGAGAGGGACGGCAGATGAGTCAACATTTAGACCCTCTCAATTTGCTATGATCCCTCCTCCTTCCCCAATTCCTTATAATCCCCCCTTCCCCAATCGCCCTCGCCATCTCTTGTTTTCCCGTATTGCCTCTGTTCAATTCAGTTAGCCTCGGAAACTGCAGTGTAAGGTAGTTAGTTTCATTATTCCAGTGTACTATTGTTAATTTTTCCAGTGTATTAATTTCACATTTACTATATGTATTTAAAAATAGCTTCTTAATTTTATATGTAAATCTGTATAACTTAGAATTTAACCCTCTTTTCTCAGTCTTTAAAATTTGTCTTCATGAATAGGTTATAGAAATTTTCTGTTTTGTTTTTCATTCAATATTGATTTTAATTTCACATTGTTATTAAACAGCCTGAAGATGAGCGTATTGCTCGAAACGTTGCATTAAAGAAGACTTTTCATGGCATTTACATTTCTCCTTGTCATTGGATTTCTCCTAAATATTAAATTGAAGCTCTGTAGAAGCAACCCGCATGATTATATATATATATATATATATATATATATATTCCATAATTGTTTTTTTTTTAATATTTATATCGTGTGTCGATATTTTTGTGGAATAATCGTGCAATACAGATTTTATTTGTTCGACGATATGTTTCGATGCACCGAAATTGGAGAGCAAAACTAAAAACCAATTATTGTCTCGCAGTTTCAAGATTATTTTTAGTTTTATTTTATTTTATTTTTCCGAGTATTTCACTGCTGTACGCATTTGTCTGACGCAGAGCGTAGGACTTGTTTAGACACGTTACAAACTCGCCAATTAATACGCCCGTAATCCCTTTTCGTAGGACTGAAATCAAATGCTTGATTGAAGTTTAAATGTTTTTTTTTTTTTTTTAAATAATATCTCTCGTTAATCGTTTAGATTAATCTCAATATTTAATAATGAAGTTTTACGCGTTTAATGTTTTCATTCTGTATGAGGTGTGCGCGGAGCTTGTTATAAAAGAAAACGCTTAAATAAGTCCACTACTATCAGTTCACGTCCTTTATTTTTATTGGACGACTTAAGGTATGCCGTAATTTCTACAATGAACCACGTTTTGGGAAATAATGTGGAACCATTTAGTACATTCATTACG
>JAJOZX010000926.1:142500-337500 GCA_023014485.1 Bathynomus jamesi | reverse complement strand
ACCCTTAGTTCGATGGAATCTTCTTCCCGCTTATATCGCCTTATGGTTGCTTTATACTGACCCCTACTTCTACACATTTTCATGTAAAGTGGCCCTAATCTGGGTCTACCATGACGGCACCATAAATCGTTGGCGTCTTTCGAATCCCTCTTGAGATGGGTAATAAAATCATTCTATCCAGGAATAATCTTAGTATTATAGTTGTAAGATTTAATCAGGGGGCTTTCTGCTTCTCTTAACATAAATTATTATAATACTTATGAGTTTACAGTGAGAAAAATATGAACAAAAATTACTACAGGCAAGATGCAAAATTTCTAATTACTAAAGAGTTGACCCGTACTGTCCTTATATTCTATTCTCTGTTGCATTTTAACATACGACCAATCGATGCGATTATTCTTACCTATTGAGTTCTTGTTATGTCGTGTTGCGCATAAGTTAGTAAAATTAATTAATAATTCTAACGGTCTATGATCAGAAAGAAGGAAATCATGCAGAATATGAACACTCGCAATTCGATCCTTTAGAGTTTAGATTATTACTAGTGAGACAATGATCAATTCACCTGGTGGTACCATTCGTATCACTAACATATTTAAAATTACCACTAGTTACGCCTAATACTTCTACATCACTTATACTTAATTTAGCCGACTCACAAATGTTACCCAATTCTACAAAAAATTCCGAGTTCCCCCATTATTATACAGTGAGAATATTTGGGATTATTTGATAGTGACTTAATATTCTACGACAAATCAATGTATTCATCTAGATTACTGCCGTTGTTGTATGGTAAATAGCAGTTTACAATTAATATGCAATCATTGTTCACTCGTAATTCAATTCCTAACAACCTTACATTATAACTTGTTAAAAATTGTATATATTTTGACAATTGTATTATTAAGAAAGCAACTCCAGCAAAGGGCCTACCGTACAATAACTCGTATGGCAAGTCTACTGCTGAGGACGCATGATATATAAAGTCATCATGAATGGTAGAGAGAAATTTTAGCTATTGCTTAGGTAACACTGGGCAACAAAAAAAAATTTTTTCGTGTCCCAAGAATGAAAATACCTTATTCTTATAGTATTTTCTGTGCTGAATCCAAATAAGCTTGTAAAATTTCTCTATCAGGTCTGGTTTTTGTGTGACATGCAATTTAATTTTTAAAAACCCATATAGTTACATACTTATTAAAATATGATCGAAAAGACATACCTGTAGTTTAAAAAGTAGCTTGTTTTGATTTTCTGCTGTGCTTTGCCTCAGGCATGTCTCTCTTAAGAGTCCAGCATAGTCAGCCAGCATACTGGGGCTCCATTTGCCTTGGTAACGGTTTTCCATGGCAGAAATATCCTGATGAAAACGCTCACCATGTTCGTCGCTTACCGCACCCAGGTTTTCCGGAAAAAAGTCCAAGTGAGAGTCCAAGAAATGAACCTTTAATGACATATTGCACCCCATTGCTTGGTAAGACTTAAGAAGATCTCCTACTATTTCAGGATAGTTTTCGGCCTTGTGATTTCCCAAAAAATTTGTGCAGACACTTTTGAAACTCTGCCACGCAGCTTTCTCAACTTCATTCAACTCTCCTTCAAATCTCTCATCTCTTAACAATTCTCTGATCTGAGGGCCTACAAAAATGCCTTCTTTAATCTTGGCATCACTGATCCGGGGAAACTTATTTCTCAAGTATGTGAATCCTGTTTGCGCTTTATCCATCGCTTTAACAAAGTTTTTCGTCAGTCCAAGCTTGATATGCAAAGGAGGAAGGTACACTTTCTCAGGGTCAACAAGTGAACTATTCACAACATTTTTCTTGCCTGGAACAAGTGAGGTGCGTTTTGGCCAATCCTTCTTAACGTAGTGGTTTTGCTTGTCCCTACTGTCCCACTCACATAAAAAACAACTACTTGGTGTAACCTAGCTGCAACCCTAGCAAAAGTGCAATGACCTTCAGATCTCCACAGATATTCCACTTATATTTCTGATACTGAAACTTTTCTAAAAGCAACTTCATGTTGTCGTATGACTTTCATGTTTGCAGCATGTGCAATAGGTACAGAAGGAAATTTATTTCCGTTGTGAAGAAGGACTGCTTTCAAGCTGACTTTTGAGGAGTCAATGAACAATCACCACTCATCCACGTTATGTTCATGACCAAGAGCCCCCATGACTGAATTAACATCTTTACAAAACACAAGTCCATCTTCATGGGAGAACCATTCTTTGAATTCATCATGCGCTGCGGAAAAAACAAACTTTAGTGTCACGTTGCAATAGATTCCAACCCTTTAATCTTGAACCTAAAAGTTCAGCCTGCTTCTTAGATAATTTCAAATCACGAACTAGGTCATTTAGATCTCCTTGTGACAGTAAATGTGGTTCATTGGAGGAACAGGTAGCCTGGAATGTTGGATCAGAAATGTCTTCATCTTTTTCCTCGTAATATGCTACAGCTACGTTTGATTCCTCATCACTTAAACTTACATGTTCAGGAGGATTTGGTACTGGAAGTTGAGCACGCACTGTGGGGAACTGGTCTCATTGCAGACGGTAGATTAGGGTATTTCATAAGGCTCTTTGTTTTTGAAGTGATCCCCTTTGTATTTACCAGGCAGAAATAGCAGTCTGTTGTGTGATCTTTGGGTTCCCTCCAAATCATTGGAATAGCAAATGGCATGTGACGTGAACCGTTTAGCCATCCTGTAAGTAGTCTTACACATGTCACACAACAAATGTGAGGGGCCCAACTCTTGTCCTGATCGCCTACTTTACATCCGAAATAAAGTTCATAGCATTTTTTTACTAATGGTGTAAAGTTACGTTTCTGGGATTTTAAAGTTAGATCACCACATACATAACAAAAGGAATTAGGCTGATCCAGACAGTTCCGCGGCATTACAAAACATCTATATGAATACAACACTGGTGTAAAATTAACAAGAAGCAACATATACTAGCTGTTAACACTGTGACATTTACAAGCAGACTGACTTGGAGCTGCTCTACACACAGAAACTAGGCTCATGTCTGAACAAGTACAAACATGTTTCAACCTGCACAGTCTGCTGCTCCGACCAAATTTATCCTGCCAGCATTATCAGAACTTTCTCCCCAAAGGAATAAATTGTACTAATTTTACAGAAAAATTAATACAACATATATATTAATATTAATATATTTTATTATAGTTATATTAATTAATGATAGGTACATGCCTATTATTATCCTGAAATAATATATTATTATATTTATTATTTTTATAATGTTTTATATTATAATATTGTTATATACTTAATTATATATAATATGTTATTATTTTTTTATCCGGTGATCATGCTAAATGAGGAAAAAATGAACATAGCGTCACAAGTAAACTAAGCCTGATAGAAAAAATCTGATTTCATATTTAGATTCAGCATGAAAAAGTACACTTAGAACACCCATCAAAACCCTTGTGACAAAATTGTTGTTGACCAGTGTAATCAGTGCTTTTGCAGGAGTATCAAATCTGCACTGTCACAGATTTTATGAACATCTACAATTGAATTCCTTATAGTCCAGTAAAATTACACTTTGACCCACCACAAATTGCAACAGAATTTTTTCACTGCCAGAATGGCTGCTGTGAAGAAAAATAGCTATATTTCCTGATCTAGAGCAGATATTGAAGTGGTTTCGGTGTGTATATAGGTTTTGAGGGTCAAGGAATTGAGTTTTGACAATGCAGATAATCTCAAACCACTGCATATTGTATTATTGTACATATTCTAACAGAGCAAATCATTAACAGTGATAATCTTTTGTTCATAATCTCTTGTGCCATCAGAGCACATTTCATTGTGGATGCAGCTCTTAATGCTTTACTTGTGTCTGATAGTTTTAATGTTCCCTTGCCTCAAAATTCCAAGACATAGAAGAAATTCTACAGCAAAATGCTGAAGAAGTTGATCCCAAGAAAGTCAAGGAGAAGACGCAGGTGCAACTAGTCATGAGAAAAGTGTAAATCTACCAGCAAACAAAGACCTAGAAGATGCTAGGATTTTACATGATCAGTTGATGTCAGATGTTGGCAAAACTGATGAGGTCTGCATTTCTGAGACACGTAACAGAATCACTGATTAGCTGGCTAGCAGAAAAGAAGTACTGAAAGACAAAAGAACAGCTACTCTTCGGCTTCAGTACATGAACATGATTGACATTCTGCGCACCTTTATCAAGGCTGAACGGAGTGGGAATTGGCATCTGTATTTGCAGGTAGTTTTTGATATGCACCCCTATTTTGCTGCCTCTGGTCATAACCTGTACACTAAGTCTGCATATCTATATCTCCAAATGATGCTTAACCCAGAAACCAGTCATCCAGATGTGTACAGAAAATTTGTGGAGGGGCATCATGTGGTAAGAAGGAGTGACAGGTATTGGGCTGGGCTTTCATCAGACCTCATCATGGAACAGGTTCTCATGCGGAGCATCAAAACACCTGGTGGTTTGATACGAGGTAGAGGAATAGGTGAGATTCAACGTTTAATGTGGCCTCTTGTCCATGCCAGCGCGTGCTGAAATGCATCATGTTACGCTGGAACTTACAGGTGTGCATCATACACCTAGTGAACAACATACGGAATCATCAGTCTCTTGTCAAAAGAGAAATGTGAAGGATACAACAAGTGTTCTGCAATTTCTGGTCCAGCACAACTCATTCAGAAATTATTTGTCATTAAGGAACATTGCCCTGGCCTCACTGCTAGCAGCAAAGTAAATGTTGACAAAATTATGAAATCAATGGTTGGAAAGACTACCCAAAACCTGTCTTTTAAAAGGGACGGTCAAGCTGTGACGCTGAAACATGACAAGTACAAGCCAGGTACATGAAGAGCTAGTCAATATCAACTCTCAGCTTATGTTTCAGAGATTGATAACTGTGAGAGAAAAGGTTGATGATACAGCAGAACTGTTCAAATACGAGTTATGCAATTACCCAGCAGCCTTGTTTGACGCATCTCCAATTCCTAGAGAAGCAACAAAATCTGAACTAGGTAATGCCATTTGGGAGAAGGTGGGTAATGACCAGACAGACCCATCGGGAGATAGCATGCAGTATATCATAGATGGAGGGGCCCTACTTCAACGCGTACCATGGGGCCGTGGGTAGACTTATGCAACAGTATTGACCTTGTATGATGACTATGTAATAAATATATATGGAAAAGCAGTTGTGGTATTTGATGGGTATGAGTGTGGGCCATCAGCTAAAATGCAACACACCAGAGACGAGTAGCAGGAGGTGTGGGACTTGCTGTGAACTTCACACCTGATATTAATTGCAGGAGGTGTTCTTATCAAATAGTTCAAACAAGCAAACAAATTTTTAACTCCTTGGCCACAAACTGGAAAGGCGTTGGTTGTATAGTACACCATACTAGGGCTGATGCTGACCTCCTTACTGTACAAAAGGCTGTTGAATCGGCGAGGTTATCGTCCACTTCAGTTATTGGTGATACGGATCTTATCATGCTCTGTGACCATGGCGAGCTAGACTCACACCCTTTATTCTTTAAGCCTAAGCCAAAACAGAAGACCAAGACAAGAAGAACCTGGAATATTAAGGAAACAAAAGAACGACTGGGGCCAGATGTATGCAGTAACATCCTCTTCATCCATGCCATTTCAGGGTGTGATACAACATCGCGTCTTTACGGCATTGGGAAACGTCAAGCACTGAAGAAGTTTTGTTCCAGTGAATTCTTCAGAAATCAAGCGGCTGTATTTGACTCACCTTTAGTGAAACAAATACAAGTAACATTGTTTCTGCAGGAAAGAAAGCATTAGTTTGTGTGAACAATGGGAAAGATGAAGGACTTGACTTCAGATATAAAAGATGTTACCAAAAGGTTTCCACCAGCACCTCCCCTGTGGAAGCCAAGTCACTTCCACCTCCCTTTTCAGCATGTTATTATCATAGTTTACGAGTATATCTCCAAATACAGGAATGGAAGGGGCAGCATAATCTTGATCCATCAGATTGGGGGTGGAAGCCAGGTGATAAGTATGTAGCAGTGCGAACTGATTTGGCCACTGCACCTAAAGCCCTCCTTAAGATCATCAAATGCAACTATAAGATGGGCTGTAAAACAGGGAGATGCACTTGCAAGAAGCGTGGACTTGAGTGCAGTCCCGTGTGTGGTGAATGTAAAGGTGTCAGCTGTGAGAAGGTACAGCAGCATGACCTCAGTGAAGACATAAATGACAGAGATTGAGTCAATTTATGTAGTTTCATTGACAATGATATTTTAGTGCATGGAGAGAAAAGCCAGAAAAGCTCAAATTTCTAAATTAAAACATTTTATGTTGTCACTGTTATGATGATTACTGATATTCTTATGTGATGTATGTTCCATGATACAGACATATTGAAAATATGTATGAGTAAATGCATAGCAGATTTACTTATGTGATACTTTTTTCCAATTAACGCGACAGCTTTTCGTTTGCTCTACATTTGTATTCTCAGGAGCATCATTTTACTGAAAACACTGATGGAGAAGCTGTAAATATTATGTAACATTGTTGTTTTATGTTTAAATGAAATAAATATTTGCAATGAAAAACACTTAATAAATTACGTGCATTTTGCTGCTGAATGTAATCTGACATACAACATGCAGTATACAACCGAGAAAACAAGCGAATTTGGGGTGTGTCTTTGAAGTACAAATTTAACACTTTCCGCATCACTGATCACTAGAGACTTTTTATGTTTTTTTCTGACACATTACTAAATTGCAGAGCAGTAAAAAAAATTCTCTCGCAATTTGTGGTGGGTTGAGCCCAAAAATGGCCTAATTTTACTGGACTCTTATTGATCTTACGTTATACGAACCTATTTTCAACAAATTAGCCGCCATGAATGAAAGAAAATTTATATTATAATTAATTAATTATTATTACAATCACGACTACCACCATTACCACAAATACCATCACTATTATTATCTTAAGTTTAGGCATTATTATTCAAGCGCCTATTATTACTCTTGCTACTTAGGGCGCTTCTAACTCTACTATTAAAGTAAATATATTCTTCACAATAATGCCTTCAGGCCACTGACTCATATTATAGGAGTTAAACCGAGCACTCGCCCCAGTGATTACTACCCTGAACAACTTATAACATGGGGATCTGGTGTTCAATTGAGTAATTATTAAGTTATTGTATTCGCCACACACACTACTTTCACCATGTGTCGACCATCATATTCCTCATTTTGGGGGTTGATTTGAGAGAAGAAAAGGCCAACTTTCCGCCCAGGCGGCGATGCCGCAGTTACCGGTTTAGGGGGCCTGCTTCTCCTACGCCTATCCACTACCACCTAGTCGCCCTCTCTTTCACCGGATGTTGATCTCCTGGGTTGGGTGGTCGCTTGAATACGGTAGGGGTGCCTCGGCCTCCGAGGTCTGGTAGACGCCTAAGCCCTTTCGCGTCCTTCTCCCACAGTCGAAGGCGAGGAAGGAGGAGACACCACATCTCCAGCCAGAGGGATTTGCGTGACATCCTCTCTGCTGTATGGGGGATGGGAGCTACTGGCCGGAAGCTGCATACTGCCGCTCATACAAACTACCCCCGTTGCAGGCGACGTGGGGCGAAATGGAACCACACCTTCATCCGCGGTGGCCTGCGTGCCTCCTCTTTTACCAGAGGAGGAGAGGAGGCTACCCGTCAAGTGCATACGAGTGCCCAGGTGTCTTTCCTGTTGTACGTCCACCCGCGGGGTATATAAATTGATTCCATAAGTCTTAGATCAATTTCACAGGTTGGCTTTTAAAGGATTGAAAAACTATTGAGAGTTACATGATGGTTACAATTTAAACTATTGTTGGTTTACGTCGTCGTCGTCGGCCTAGGCAAGCTACGGCTTGGGACCGTAGCGCATCTATCCGGTATAGGTTAACCTGGATGATGTAGCCATAAGCACTGCCGCTAGTTAAGTGCCAACCAGTGATTATCTCACTAGCCGTATTGAGTCCGTTAGGCGAAACTGCGACAGTACCAAAGGTGGAAAATATAACCCTTGGATTTCTATTGTTTATTTGTAAAATGGACATGGTATTAGATTAAAATAAATATTTGAATATAAATAATTAACTGACAATTGTGATATATAATTAATTATGTTTACATACAATAAAATAATATAGTATACATAAAATTAGTATTAATGTGGTTCACAATTGAATTATAATGGGGTAACTAATTTAAAATGAATTTATAACTATTCCGAAATTCAAGATGGTAAAATTAACATTTATCTTGAAACTAAAATAAGAGTATTCACTACACACTCCCCCACCAGAGAGGAAGTTCAAAGAGTTCCGAACGACACAGATTTTCCCTGGACCTTTTTGGTAGCTACATGTACCTCGCTTAAGGTTGATTCCAAAAACGCAGGCTTAAGACGATCGATAGTAACCTTGTCGACCTTGGAACCGCGCTGGATGAGAAATGATTTGCGCGTACGTCGGAGAACTTCATAGGGTCCGTCATATGGACATTGGAGAGGCCGTTTTGGGACAGGTACACGAACGAAAACGTGGGTGCAAGACTGGAGGGCTGGGGAAACAAAGATGTTCTGTTGGCTAGTCAATCGAGGGGGAACAGGCTGAAGGGACTGCATGTGAGAGGAAAGTGTTTGAGCGAATTCCGTAGGATCACATGACTTATCCCCTGCAGTGAAGTAGCCACCTGGTAGCCGCAGTGTTGTTCCATAGACTAGTTCAGCCGCTGTAGTCTTCAGATCACTCTTAAATGCAGAGCGAATACCAAGCAACACGAGTGGAAGCTTATCCATCCAATGGGAGTCTTCGTGACACATAAGGGATGACTTCAGCTGGCGATGGAAGCGTTCGACGAGGCCGTTAGCTTGCGGATGATACGCACAGGTATGCGCATGTACTGTACCCAACAAGCTGGTAAACTTCTTCCAAAGCGAAGACTCAAATTGGCGACCTTGGTCAGTGATGACTTTTGTCGGCAATCCAAATCTTGATACCCATCCATGAAGAAAGGCTCTTGCAACAGTGTCCGCTTGGATATCAGGAAGTGGGATGGCTTCAGGCCATCTGGAAAAGCGGTCGAGACAGGTGAGCAGATAACGTTGGCCTTGAATCACTGGAAGAGGGCCAACAATGTCTACATGAATTATCTCAAATCGCTGGGATGGGGGCGGGAATGCGTCAAAGGGGGACCTGGTGTGCCTTTGGACTTTGGCACGCTGGCAGGCAAGGCACGTTTTGGTCCAATGTTTGACATCCTTCCGCATCGAGGGCCAAACAAAGCGAGAGGTAACCAGGTGTTGCGAAGCACGGATACCAGGATGGGAGGGCTTATGAAGATCCATGAAGACTGCTTTTCTGTGACATGGAGGGACATAAGGGCGAATAGCAGCTGTTGATACGTCGCAATAGAGGGGCACAGACAATCCTGGCATACTCATTTTCTTGAGGGAAAGTGAGTGAGTGGAGTCTTCTCTGAGCAGGTCTTGTAGTTCCGTATCCTTATCTTGATCCTGTGCAATAGCATTCCACAGTGTAGAGCTGAGGGTAACAGAAGTAATCTCTATTCTTGAAAGTGCATCCGCTGGAGTGTTCAAGACACCTTTGATGTGGCGGATATCTGTGGTAAATTGCGAGATATAATCGAGTTGCCTGATGACTCTGGGAGAGTGGTTACAGCTGTTTTTATTGAAGACAGTGATCAAAGGTTTGTGGTCGGTAAAAACACAAACTCTCGGCCTTCAAGGAAATGTTGAAAATACTTCACGTTTAAGTAAATAGCAAGAAGTTCACGTCCGAAAGCACTATAACGCGTTTGGGCTGGCTGCAGCTTTTTCGAGTAAAACGCGATGGGTGCTTGTTGACCGTTAATGGTTTGTTCCAACACACCACCGATCGCAACATCTGATGCATCGACCGTCAGAGTTAGGGGGGCATCACTGATAGGAAATGACAGAGACAATGCACTATTGATAGCATTTTTGGCATTGTCGAACGCCTGTAAACTATCGCTACACCATAACAATTTCGTTACCTTGCGTTTGTGTGTGATCATAGCGTGTAGAGGAGCAAGAAGGCTAGCACAGTTTTTAATGAACTTGTGGTAATAATTTACCAAACCTAGAAACCGACGTAACTCACGCTGATTATTTGGCATAGGGTAATTTTTTATCACTTCACACTTGTCCTGAAGGGGGGTAATTCCGTGCTGCGAAATCGTGTGACCAAGAAATTCCAAGGTTGGCTGTGCAAACACACACTTAGATGCATTAATAGTAACACCGTATTGTTCTAAGCGTTGAAAGAGGAGTGAAAGATGTTCCTTATGTTCCTCTTCCGTTGAGCTGGCCACAAGCAAATCATCGATGTAGGCATAAACAAAGTCTAAGCCTCTGGTGACCTCATCTATAAACCTCTGAAAGGTTTGCGCAGCATTCCGTAGCCCGAACGGCATCTTCAAAAATTCGAATAACCCAAATGGTGTACAAACTGCAGTCTTGGGAATATCCGAAGGCTCTACGGGAATGTGGTGGAAAGCCTTAACGAGATCTATTTTACTGAAGATAGATTTGCCGTGGAGAAGAGAAGTAAAGTCTTGGACATTTGGTACCGGATATCGGTCCGGGATGGTTGTCGAATTCAAAAACCGGTAATCCCCACATGGTCTCCAGTCTCCTGACTTCTTCTGGACCAGGTGTAGGGGAGAGGACCAACTGCTTTTGGAAGGTCTTATTATCCCAAGATCTATCATAAGCTGGAATTCCGATTTGGCAGCTTTCAGTTTGTCCGGGGCAAGACGTCTGGGTTTTGCAAACACAGGGGGACCTTTTGTTGTAATGTGATGGGTAATGGTGTGCTTAATGGTATCACCCATCTGCATCGGTTGAAGAATTCCTGGATATCGCTGGAAAAGGCACTGGTACATGGAATTAGGGGGAACGAGGGAAAGTGCAGAGTTCGAGGCGTCCGGAAGGGCAACCTGTTTGGCAAGAACAGAAAGCAGTGTGGCCTGGTCGCATAAGCGTCGCTTGTCAAGATCCACCAGGAGTTTGAAATGCTGGAGGAAGTCAGCGCCGATTATGGGATGCCGCACTTGAGCACAGATGAAAATCCACTTGAAGGATCGGTGAAGGCCCAAGTTTAGTTCACGCGACTGAGTACCGTACGTGGGTATGCGTGAACCGTTAGCAGCGTATAGAGGCGGAGATTCCGAGTGCGTATGATCAGATTTTTGAGGGAATACACTGACTGACGCTCCGGTATCGACCAAGAAATTGACACCAGAGTTCCTGTCCTTTATGAATAACAGGTTGGCAGTGCGAGTACTAGACGCCATTAGGACTCGCTGCTGGGGTTTTCCGACGAAAAATTGCAAGGGGAGATGCACTTCCTAGCCTTCTTTCCAAATTTCGAGTGGTAGAAGCAGATCTTCCCGGAACTCGAACGATGCCTCTTCGTAAATCTTGACCGAGAATGGCTTCTTTGCCGTTGATTTTGTAGCAGAGAACAAACGTGGTTGAGTCGTTGACTTAACTCTTTCACTTTCAACTCCAGTTCCGATTGTGTGTTCACGTTGTTGACCGGAGCTGTGTCAATCTCCACTACTTTGTCGGCAGTTTCTGCTAGTTTATCAACTGGAGTAGCAGGATCCATAGTGGCCAAGACACGCTGAGCTGATGGAGGAAGTTTCTGCAAGAACAACTGTCTAAAGATGTCCTTATCGAAGGTTTGTGCGCGTTCGCCTAGAGCGCACTGCATAGCCCTCAGCATTTGAGTGGGCTTACGGTCGCCAAGTTCTTCTTTTGAGATTAACTGATGTAGTTTCTCACGCTCGGAGACAGTGGTGCGGCACAGGATGGCAGACTTCAGATCGTTGTATGGGTCCTCACTCGTGGAAGTAGACACGATGACGTCACGGACTTCAGAGATGATGCTCGCTGGTAGAGAGGACAAAACATGATCGTATTTCGTCCTGCTAGCGGTGATCCTTCCCAAGTTGAATTGTGATTCCACTTGGTGGAACCAAATAAATGGATCACCCGGCCAGAAGACGGGGAGCTTTACGCTCAAGTGGGAGATGGCACCAGCGTCGTCAGGCATCTTCTCCTATGCTTGCTGACGTACAAGCAAGACGACAAGTTACCAACGAAGGAGTGGAGGTTGAGACGAGCGCAGGCACAGAGCGCACGGGCAGGGGTGAGGGGCAGAGGGCACGAGCGACATTACAGTCTGATCCTAGTCGCTCGGGTGAAGGGGGTGATGGGCACGAACGACGTTACAGTCTGGTCCTAGTCGCTCGGGTGAAGGGGGTGATGGGCACGAACGACGTTACAGTCTGGTCCTAGTCGCTCGGGTGAAGGGGGTGATGGGCACGAACGACATTACAGTCTAGTCCTAGTCGTTCGGGTAAAAGGGGGGAATCCAACTCCGGAGTCACCAATTGTTGGTTTACGTCGTCGTCGTCGGCCTAGGCAAGCTACGGCTTGGGACCGTAGCGCATCTATCCGGTATAGGTTAACCTGGATGATGTAGCCATAAGCACTGCCGCTAGTTAAGTGCCAACCAGTGATTATCTCACTAGCCGTATTGAGTCCGTTAGGCGAAACTGCGACAGTACCAAAGGTGGAAAATATAACCCTTGGATTTCTATTGTTTATTTGTAAAATGGACATGGTATTAGATTAAAATAAATATTTGAATATAAATAATTAACTGACAATTGTGATATATAATTAATTATGTTTACATACAATAAAATAATATAGTATACATAAAATTAGTATTAATGTGGTTCACAATTGAATTATAATGGGGTAACTAATTTAAAATGAATTTATAACTATTCCGAAATTCAAGATGGTAAAATTAACATTTATCTTGAAACTAAAATAAGAGTATTCACTACACTATGATCTCGAGTGGATGATTTAGTCGGTTTATTTAACAGCAAGGAGGTCCCGTTAGTAACACTCAGATGCTCATCGACCTTCGTTTTCAGTTGGCGTGAAGTGGAGCCACTATACGAGGGCCACTCAATATATTTTGCCCCACCATTTTTTTTTCTTTCCAAGTTTCCTTGTAAGTTCCAGAAATTTTGTACACAAGTAGTTACATACCTTTTCTACAAGTTTTTATTTTTCCACATAGTCTCCATCCTTTTCTACGGCTTTCCTCCACCTCAAAACAAGGGTCTTTATTCCTTGCTGATAAAAGTCCGCTGGGTTCCGCTGGAGCCACTTCTTAACCTCCTCAACAACCTCATCGTCACTCTGAAACTTTCTTCCACGAATAGCATCCTTCATTGGCCCAAACAAATGGAAATCTGAAGGTGCCAGATCCGGGCTGTATGGAGAGTGGGGGTAACACAGTCAAGCGCATTTTTGTGATGGCCTCTCTTGTTTGCAAACTGTTGTGTGGTCTTGCGTTACCGTGCAAAAGAAGGACGTCTTCCAGTTTTCTCTCCGGTCGAATTCGCTTTATACGTCTCTGGAATCTCTGTAGGGTAGCAATATATGCCTCTGGGTTAATTGTTTGTCCTTTCTTCATAATGTCCACCAGAATCGCCCCTTTCATTCCCAGAAGATGGTGGCCATAACCTTTCCTGCAGAGGAAGCCATTTTGAACCTTTTCTTGCGTGGGGAGTCTGCGTGATGCCACTCCATGGATTGGCGTTTTGTTTCAGGTTCAAAGTGGTGTACCCAAGTCTCATCCCCAGTCACAATTTGTGAAAGGAAGTCATCCCCTTTTGTCTCGTATCGAACCAACGACTCAATCAATTTCTTTTCTTTGGGCTTTGTGATCTTCAGTCAGTTGGCGAGGAACAAGCCGTGAACACACTTTTGAGTATCCCAGTTGCTGAATTATCGTATTCACACTTCCTTCACTAATTCCTAGCTCCTTGTATGTGAAGCGCCGATTCGATAGAATGATGCTGTAAGCACGTTGCACAGTGTGAGATGTCACAGCCGATGCCGGGCGACCGCTGCGTGGCTCATCATCGAGGCTGGCTCTCCCTCTCTCCGACGATCTCGCATGTTTAGACCAGCGTCCAACTGTGCTTTGATCAACAACAGCATCTCCGTAAACTTTTTGTAGACGTTTGTGAATATTTCCAACTGTTTCCTTCTCTTCGGTTAAGAACTTGATAACAGCTCTGTTCACTACGCATATCACTGTCAGACGCTATTTTGGAAACTGCGTTAACCATCGGTTTTATAGAAGGGCGTTTAAAAGCGGTTTTATACAAGGAGGGGAGGTTCAAACTGGAAAAATCCGGTTATGTGAAGCGCAGAAAGTTCCAACTTACGGCCCAAAAGACATTTCAGCCCCCTGGCCTATTATTTAGCTAAGGAAAAAGGGTGGGACAAAATATATTGAGTGGCCCTAGTTGTTGTTGTTTAGCCGATCAGCCCACCCTGATCGAGCAAGCCCGAGGCACGCAGGTAACTAATCGCCCTCTCCGGAGTGGACCAGAGGTTCAGCGCACTAGTGATGTTGTGTTGTGTTCTATGTTGTGCTAGAGTGGTAGAGTCTGTCATAATGTGTTCAATTGTTTGTGGTGTGTCCTGGCACAGGTGGCAAGTGTCGTCTGTGGAATTTTCTAGTCTGTGTTTATATGTCTGTAAGTTGGAGTGATGTTCACATCGGAATCGTGCTAAGTTAATTCGATCCGATCTGCTCAGGCTGGTCTCTGACCTGTTAATGGGTGGCGGCTTCGCACCTAGGACCGCATTCGAACCGAGTCGTGTCAATGCTTTGTGGGTTAGGTGTGTGTGTGTGTGCGCGCGCGTGTGTTTTCTGTACTGTGTGATGTCTGTGGGGCGTAGTATGGAATGGAGTATTTGGTTATTATGTCTCTCTGGTGTTACCTTAATGGTGCGAGGTGTTGGTGCATGATTGTACATGTAGTGGCAAGGGTGTTGTGGGTTAGTTGTCACTACTGCCATGAATTGTGTTCCCCTCATGTCTAAATGTTCCCTAACTTTTAGTATTTTTGTTTCTGTGTGCAGGTGTTCTATTGGTGTTGTTTGAGTGCATCCTGTAATGATACGAAGTGCGTTGTTTTGTATTGTCTGTAAGGTGTTTATTTGTGCGTTTGAGATAATGGGTGCCCAGTATGGGCTAGCATAGTCCATAACTGAGCGAATATATTGTTTGTATATGAGTGATGTTGTTTCCTGCTGGTGTCCAAAGTTTGTGGCCCTAGTATGTGGCGTTACTGTCATAATTAAAAACATATACGAATATACTGGACCAAACAACATATCTAACATACACCTTAAACACTTGGGCCCACAGGGAATACTAGCTTTCACAAATATCAGCACATATTCATACCAACACTGTATTATTCTTGACATATGGAAACAAGGTAAAATTATTACACTACTCAAACCAAACAAAAATCCAACAGAACCAGCTTCATATAGACCCATTACTTTACTATGCCCACCTTCCAAAGTAACAGAAAGACTAATGTTACAAATCACCAACCCACACATACCACTATCGGCTACTCAACATGGATTCAGACATCACCACTCAACCACGACATTACTCACTAACCTCACGCAGCACATCATGGATGGCATCAACTCCAGACGACCAGCTCAACGTACACTATTAGCAACAATAGACATTAGTAAAGCATTTGATGCTATCCCACGCTTCCCTCTCGTAAACAAAATACTCAACACAAACATGCACAATAACACTAAAAGATGGCTGAGCAACTATCTTTCAGGAAGATACTCACATGTCACATTTAATGGCAAGTCCTCCAAAAACAAGCTTTTTCCGAACGGGGTCCCTCAAGGCTCTGTTCAACACTTCAACTTATACATGCATGACATTCCAACACCCATAGATAACAAGCTTACCTTATCATTATATGCAGATGACATCACTCTAACATCCACCCACAACAACATCGACACCGCTACAAATAACCTACAAACATACATAAACAGTATACAAGACTGGCTCACACACAATAGACTCAAAGTAGCGCCCACAAAATCAACCATCACCTTGCTTACAAGCAATACAAAAGAACACCCGATAACTCCACAGCTTACACTAAACAACACCAACATTCCACACACTCACAGGACCAAAATACTTGGGGTCACATACAAAACATCATTATCTTTTGCAAACCACATTCAGGACATTAAAAACAAATGTACGTCAAGACTTAACACGCTTAGGGTACTTACAGGCACAAACTTTGGACACTAGTAGGAAACAACATCACTCATATACAAACAATATATTCGCTCAGTTATGGACTATGCTAACCCATGCTAGGCACCCATTATCTCAAACACACAAATAAACACCTTACAGACAATACAAAACAACGCACTTCGTATCATTACAGGATGCACTCAAACAACACCAATAGAACACCTGCACACAGAAACAAAAATACTGAAAGTTAGGGAACATTTAGACATGAGGGGAACACAATTCATGGCAGCAGCGACAACTAACCCACAACACCCTTGCCACTACATGTACTGGGTGATCCAGATAAATGGGACCCATAAAAAAAAGCCAAATATTCTTAATATTTAAATCCTTTCATAAAAACTATATATCATTCGAAAGAGTAGAGTTACAAGTTTATTATGAAATATTTATTTTTTAAAAAATGACTCCTTTCAAATGTGCTCCATTAGTTGCCAAGCATTCCAGTGTTCTCGCTTGTAAGTTCTGCATCACTTTTGCAAGAGTGTGCGGTGGTATGGCCTGTATCTCATTTGTGATGGCGGCCTTCAATTCTTGCAAGGTCCTTGGGTTATTTCTGTAGACCCTACTCTTTAAATATCCCCAGAGATAATAATCTAAGGGAGAAAAATCCGGAGACCTTGCGGGCCATTCAACGTCTCCAAATCTTGAGATTAACTCGCCTGGAAACGTTTGACGCAAAACTGCCATGCAGTTCCTCGTGGTATGGCAGGTAGCTCCGTCTTGTTGGAACCAGTGGTTTTCTAGACAAAGATCTCTTAATTTAGGAATAAGGAAATCGGTCAACATTTTTTCGTAGCGATCACCATTTACAGTGACCGTGTTTCCGGTGGAATCCTCGAAAAAGTACGGCCCTATGATCTGAGATGCAGTAAGACCACACCAAACAGTTACACGCTGACTATGCAACGGGACTTCAGTAATATTCAATGGATTTTCTGTTGCCCAGAAACGACAATTTTGTTTGTTTACAGTTCCATTCAAGTGAAAATGGGCTTCGTCTGACATAATCAAAGTTGCTAGAAAATTGGTGGTGTCATTTACCTTCTGTTGGATCCATTGACAGAGTTGTCGTCTTCGTGCGAATTCTCCATCGTTTAGTTGTTGCACTGTTTGAATTTTATATGGAAAGAGCATTAAATTTTGCTTGAATATACGGTGTGTTGTTCCATATCCAACTCCTAACAGCTGAGAAGCACGTCTGATGCTTATGTTAGGATTATCCCGTACAATTTCATGAGTTCTGTTAATGATCTCGTCTATCCTTGCTGTGCGCACTCTTCCAGTTGGTTTTCTTTTTCCAATGCTGCCAGTTAGGGAAAAATTTCTGACACACCGACGGATTACTTTCTTAGAAGGTGATTTCGACATCTGAAAATTTGTCTTGAAAGATCTTTGAGCTGAAACTACACTTCTTCCATGCTCATAATATTGCTCAGTTATGAAACGCAGCTGTTCCACAGTCCATGCAGTCATCTTGAAGGGTTAGTTTTAACTAACACTTTTATTTTGTTTTGTATCTTATCTTGTCTTGTATTGTTAAAACCTATACAATCCTGTACAAACTTGTAACTATCCTCTTTCGAATGATGCGTATGATTTTATAAAAGGACTTATACTTTAAGAGTTACAGGGGTTTCTTTTGGGTCCCATTTCTCTGGATCACCCTTTACAATCATGCACCGACACCTCGCACCATTAAGGTAACACCAGAGAGACATTATAACCAAATACTCCATTCCATACCACGCCCCACAGACATCACACAGCACAGAAAACACATACACACACACCTAACCCACAAAGCACTGACACTGACACGACATATAAACACAGACTAGACAACTCCACAGACGACACTTGCCACCTGTGCCAGGACACACCACAAACAGTTGAACACATTATGACAGACTGTACCACTCTAGCACAACATAGAACACAACACAACATCACTAGTGCGCTGAACCTCTGGTCCACTCCGGAGAGGGCGATCGGTACCTGCGTGCCGCGGGCTTGCTCGATCAGGGTGGGCTGATCGACTAAACAACAACAACAATATACGACTCGAGACATCGGGGACGTAGGCAGGGACACGAGTTAGATTGTCATAACTTTTGATAGGAAAAACAAATTTTATAAGTACGGTCAATAAGCGTCTTAATGGAATTAATCTTATGAATGAAAGACGTTTCACGCAGATAGGTGATACCTAAACCAGTAAAAGTCTTCTTCCAAAACATAAAAGTAGTAAAGTTATTGTTTAATTTTATAATTTTAACATCGAGGAATGTTAATTGGGATTGGACCTCTTCTTCATAACTAAATTTAATACGTCGATGTTTCGAACTTAGATAACGTTCGGAGAAATTGTGATACGTGTGAACGACGCGTAGATGGAAGGAAAGTATCATGAACCAATTTACGATAGAGAACTGGTTTGAAATACAAAGGACAATCATCAAACCATCGTTGTTCGTAAAAACGTAGGAATGCATTGGCAAAAGTGGGTCCAAGCGGGGGGGGGAATCCCATTGCCATGCTGTCTTATCCGTAAACCAACCCTTGAAACTCTGATCTAGATTCTAGACTTATGGAGTCAATTTATATTTTTAGAAACAAACCTACTTTAAATGATTATTATCTCATTTATTGAACTGAACATTGTAGTGTAATAAACTTTGTTATTTTAGTTGTTTTAAATCATTTATTAGTATATTTTAAATCGTGTACTACCATATATAAACAAATCATGAATGTAATGTAAATAGTCGTATTTTTTTTTATCTATTTTAGTTATGACCACTGAAGATGGGAGTTAAGACTTCCGAAATATTTGGTGATTAAAGAATGTTAGTTCAAGCGCTTGTTATATATCCTTCTACTTATTTTTTAAATATTTAGTAATAGCTTTTTACGTATTATGTAACAACACATATTTCTCAGGATGCATCACAGTTCACACAATTTCAGAAATTTAGAAAATTGGACCAGTTGCAATCGGCTGGAGCTTGAAGTTTCTTCTTTCGGGTGATATGCGGGACATTTCACCAAACTTCCTTATCTCTCTCATTTTAGTATCGAATTACTATTTAAGACCGCGTTACAAAACAATGAAAATAGTTGCCAAGAGATATCGTGCTTTCCGCCCCCGAGCGAAGCTTTTTTTTTTTTTGTTTTGTGCTACACTCCTTAAATGTCCAATCTGACATCCCTGAGATGTGTGCCACTTTCCAAGGCCAGTGACAACCCCATACCCTAGTTTAGAGCAAGAAACTCGACCGCGTGAACACCAGTATACGTCAATTTATAATAATCATGTTTTGGGGTTGTTTAATCTCGTTCGTGTGACGGAGGGGACCTATAGTTTTACGTGAGGAGGAGGAGGGAGGGGTTCGAACCATTACCCACTCAAGAAAGGCAAAGGGAAACTCTTTAATAACCTAAATCTGAAGTCTGTACTAAGATTCGATCCCAATATCTTCGGATTAACAGCCAGACTCTACCAATAGGATACACCAGGTGGAGGGTATGCGTGAACACGGCCACCTTGGCATTCAGTAGGGTTCATGGACTCTCCCACCAAATATACTATCATAGTCCAAGATACCCAAAACTTTTGAAAAGGTTGTTTAACTTTTAAATATTAAAATTTTTTTTTTTTACACGATCTCTCGTCTCTTGCCAATGTTTTTCAGAATTTTTATCACGACTTTGTCGTAATTACTCGCTAAAGTGAGAGAGATATCAGTGTGGTGAAATGTCTTTTATGGCACTCAAAAGAAGAAACTTTAACTTCTCAGATATGATTTAATATTCATGAAGTTATGGACTTTTTAATTTAGATGCATGTGATTTCGGACACACACACACACACACACACACACACACACACACACACACACACACACACAGAGAGAGAGAAGCCTGGAAAAAAGAGTTCCTGAGGACTGGATAAAACCAGTTGTGGCGTCTTCACATTAGAGGGGTTAGAAGTTTCTTAAGTGTATTGTGTGGTGTGTATGAACGGATACTGAGTGAGAGGGTAAAGAGGGTGACTGTTGGTATGATCGGTATGAACATGGAGGTTTTCGAAAAGGTAGATGGTATATGGATCTGTTGGTCCAGTGCGATCGTTAATGAAGAAATGCGAGTTGAATGATGAATGTCTGTAACTAAATGGATCTGGAAAAAGTGTATATGGTAGGATGCATAGAGAGACATGGTAGAATGCGTATGGAGACATAGAGAATGCATAGAGAAACATGGTAGAATGGATAGAGAGACATTATGCCAAGCTGGTAAGTTGCTGAGTGGTATGAAAAATTGATATGTGATGACTTCGTGGTTTAATATTGTTATGGATGGGGCGATGCATGAGTGAGATAAAGCTAAGGATGCTTGTTGAGAGTAAATTGTTACGAATGGGGGATATAAAAAAATCATAAACACCACCAACGACAACCAACTTTGCGACCTTCATATTTTGGAATCTTTATACATCCGGAAAGCCAGACCCGCACGAAACGATTACAGTTCCGCGTTTGACCTGACCATTACATGATACCATTAATTTTCGGTCTTTTTAAACCTTTTACATTTTTTTAAAGTTTAATTCATCTATGGCTTTGTGTTAATTAATATTTGCAATTAAAAAAATATATACTCGTGATTTTCTAAAGTAAGTCCTTATTTTTACTATTAATTTCATTGTCGTATGACGGTACGTGTTGTTTTTATTTTAATATTTTTGTATTGTCTTTTATCGTTTTAAGGTTTTAGAATTTTGTAGCACTGACGATGGAAAATCATGACCGAAACGTTTGCCTATTATACCACCTAAATCCTAAATAAGAATGATAAATATTTGTTTTCCGCTTCATCCTTATATATATATATATATATATATATATATATATATATATATATATATATATATATTATATATATTATATGTGTGTGTGTGTGTGTGTGTGTGTGTGTGTGTGTGTGTGTGTGTGTGTGTGTGTGTGGAAGACCATGACAAAAACTACATAGAATGTTTACTTAAGTAGAGTATATAAGAAAGATTGTGAAAAAGTATCGTACATTCATTCAGGTCCTTCGGGGGTTTTTCCCCCCCTCCCTTCTCTCCGAGGAAAGTAAGAGCATACAGTGGAAATATAACACAGTAATTTAGAAGTCAAATTTCCGTGTGTATTCAGTGGATACAATAGATATTTTTGCAGCAAATGAGTTTTTTTTAGGTGGGGCGGGGAGTCGTTAGTATTTATAGGAAGAAACAGGCTCGTTACTTTGTACTGAACTGGAGAGAATTTAACCCGACAAGGCCAGGCCAGTGTGGGAACACACACATAGCTGCTAATGTCGGGTCTGCGTAACCCCATGATGAAAATTACATTTCTAGGTTGAATTAAACACTTTATTATTACTGAACAATAATAAAAAAAATTAACTTACGTACAACAAAAGACATCATTTCCAGAAAAACAAGTGTACTTTTATTGTACGAGTAATAGGCTACGCTGCCCTTGTAGGGTTAATGATTGGTTGATTACAACACGCAGTCCAGCATGCTCTCAAACACACTCTTTTCTCCCTATTCTTCACTACGCATACATGCATCTTACACACTACATAATCTTTTCAAAATTAAAAAAAATAAAATGCAACAACTTAAAGAGCTTCGGAGTTCCCTGGGGAGGGGACCATAAATGTCCCCACTTTTGCCTCTCCCGAAACCGGAACGCAGACCTGGGCAGCGAGGCTGGATCTGCTACCGCCCATTCGAGATATTCTTGGCCTTTTCCAGATTTATTTTTCATAAACCTGCAACATTTGTGGTCTTTCTCAAATTTTCAATCTGTTGAATACCACCTCTCCTCTAAACCTAACTTCTTCCTCGCTAAATCTCAGGTTTCTGGAACGACTGACAACAACCCCTTTTCTGTACCCTCTTACTTTCTCTATACCCAGTTTCACTCCAAAGATGGATGTTGCGTATACTGTATGTACGCAATGGCCTAACTTGTTCTCTATTCCCGAACTCGAATCCTCCGAATTCTATACCCTCTGGCTACGGCTTATATACCAATCTCAAACTAAATACATCTGCGCTGTCTATCTTTCTTCTAATTCTACTGGCTATCCAAAATTCTTTGACTACCTCGTTTCCAATACATTCTATCCCACTCTCCTTTTGCTGAAATCTCCATTTTAGGATATTTTAATGTTCACCACCACCTTTGGCTTTCCTCTCATTTCACTAACACCCTTGGTGAACTAGGTTACAATTTTCCTATCGTGAATGACCTAGAGCAGATTGTACAACACCCAACTCGTATCCCCGATCGCCTTGGAGGTAGGCCCAATATTCTGGATTTATTTCTTACCTCTCATTCTTCTTCTTACTCTGTGAAACCTTTTTCTCCGTTGGGCTCCTTCGACCACAATCTTATATCTGTTTCCTTTCCTATCGCCTCAGTTCGGCCTTTGGATCCTCCCAAGAGGAGACGCCTTTGGCATTTTGGTGCCGCTGATTGGGAGTCCCTTAGGAAGTACAATTCATATTCTATTCCTAAAGCTAATGCGAAAAACCTTGGTTTAACTTTATTTGTTCTAATGCTATCCGCAACAGAGAGGAATCTTTCAGAAGGCACCGTCGCCATCCAACTCCTGACTCTCACTTAGCTTATATTTCTGCTCGGAATCGTGCAAAATCCGTTCTTCGACTCGCCAAACATTCCTTCATCCGACCAAAATTTGAAAACCTATGCAATTCAAATTCATCTCGATCTTTCTGGCGTCCAGCCAAGAACCTCTCCAACAACTTTACTTCCTCTTCTTTCCCTCCTCTTTTCCATTCCGACGGTTTAGTTGCCGTCTCTTCTCCTGACAAAGCTGAACTCTTCGTTCAAACTTTCGCCTCCAACTTAACCCTAGACGATTCCGATGCTGTTTTTCAATCTCCTCCTCCCTCCGACTTAATTATGTCTGAACTTAGAATCTCTTCCAAAGATGTTCTTTCTGCCCTATCTGGGCTCACCTCTAGGAAGACGTACTGTCCTGATGGTGTTCCTCCTGTTGTTCTCAAGAACTATGTTTCTGAGCTGACACCTGCTAGGCAAGTTCTTTCGTATTTGCCTTTCATGTGGTACTTTTCCTTCCTGCTGCAAGTTCGCTTTCATTCAGCCTGTCCCAAAGAAAGGTGACCGCTCTCAACCCTCCAACTATCGTTCAAATGCTTTGATTTCTTGCCTTTCTAAAGTTTTTTAATCTATCCTTAATAGGAAGATTCTTAAACACCTCCCTTTTCACAATCTTCTTTCAGATCGTCAGTATGGATTCCGCAAGGGACGCTCTACTTTCGGTCTTGTATATCTCTCTGATTCTTGGTCATCCTCCTTTTGGTATTTCGGTAAAACCTTTGCTATCGCATTAGACATAACAAATGGTTTCGATAGAGTCAAGCACAAATCTTTAATTTCGAAATTGCCCTCCTTCGGTTTCTATGCTTCTATCTGTGCCTTCATCTCTGATTTCCTTTCTGGCCGATCTATAGCCGCAGTTGTAGATGGCCACTGTTCTTCTCCTAAAGTTATCAACTGTGGTGTTCCTCATGGTTCTGTCCTGTCACCCACTCTTTTCCTTATCAATGATCTATTAAGTCTTACTTCCAGTCCTATCCACTCCTATGCCGATGATTCCACTCTTCACTTCTCCACCCGCTTCATAAAGCGTCCCTTAAAATGGTATATTTGATGCATGATACATTTCGGGAATGTCAATTCCCGCCGTCGTGACTTACTTTTGAAATAAAAATTACGCATCTTTGAATCAATGGCAGTGCCAAATGTATGAGTTAATCTGGAGGCGCGAACTATTACACAAATGCAATTATTATTATTGTGTGAACCGCAGGCGACGTCGGGAGAATTACCGGAAATCTCGCTGTAGTCAAAGTCCAGATTTTTATATACAGGGTGGGCCGTAAGTTTCCATACATAGGAAAAATAAACATTTTTTTATGGACAACCATTTTTATTTATATAATATGCTCTACATGGTTGCCATTGTTTTGAAAACACATTTCAATACGTGTTCCCCACTGTTGATGAACACGCATTAGCACAGTTGACGTTATGCTTGTAATGGCGTTGGTGATACGTTCCTTTAGATGATTTATGTCTCGTATCTTTTCCTGATACACCATGGCCTTCAAGTGCCCCCAAAGATAGAAATCAAGGGGGGTGAGATCTGGGGATCTGGGAGGCCACTCCACAGGACCACGCCGACCAATCCAAGCATCCGGAAACTGCTGCTGATCCAAATACCGACGCACGTGAAGACCATAATGAGGTGGAGCTCCATCTTGCTGGAAGTAAACTGGGGAGTTACCTTCCTCGTTTAGCAGGGATGGGAAAATCTCTTCTTGCAACATGTTAAGATACCTTTCGGCATTAAGATTTCCACTGACAGAAATTGGTCCAATAATTCTGTCACCCCATATCCCGGCCCACACCATCACTTTACCGGCACCTTGCATCTTCGTCGGACTCAGCCAGTTAGGGTTAGCATTACTCCAATAACGTATGTTTTGCCGATTAACCTCTCCATTGACGTAAAAATTTGCTTCATCAGTAAACAAGATCTTACGTCAAACGCATATTCTTAGGGTATCTGAAACATAAAAACAAACGTTTAATTTTTCCTATGTATGGAAACTTACGGCCCACCCTGTATATATATATATATATATATATATATATATATATATATATATATATATATATATATATTTTAGAAGTAATTATTATTATTATTATTATTATTATTATTATAATTATTATTATTATTATAGATACTGTACAAGCAGAGCCTTCGGCTCCCTGCCCTACGGGCGGGGCTTGTGCTTCGCAAAGTCGCCTATGGCGAGGGCACGTTAGGGTTACCCCTTTGGGGGGAGGTCATTCTCCCTCCCCCTTTATGCAACTTTGGGGATAATCCCCACCCCCCTTGTTGCATACCCCTTCCCCCATTACCCTCACCCTTCTCCCCCATTGACATTGACAGTTAAGTATGAGAAATGAGACAATACAGTATGTACATTTAATAAAAAAAAATGACATTAATACGAATAAATATTGCCTTTATTAAGAGAGATTTGAACTTTTTTGAAACCACTTCCACTTTGAATATCAGCGATCAGATCATTCCTCAGTTTTAATGCAACGAAATTAGGCGATACTCGTGATGATAATGATGATCTTAATTGAGGAATAACGTGACTATAATTCTCATTCTGGTCTGTTATAAGTGAATTTCGTGATGATTTGCAAAATATTTATTTATCTACTATCTACTTTCAGGTAATAATTTTGTTTAGACATTTGTAATTGAAAATAAAATGTACTGATTTCATTATATCTTCAATCATTAATAATTTTAACTCTTTTTAAAGAATGCAGTTAAATGATCATAAAATCGGCTATATATATATATATATCTATATATATATATATATATATGAATAGAAACGACATAATATTAAGGAACGTTTCTGCACACGGGGAAGAGAAATAACGAATAAATGAAAAATGAGGCGAACCGCCCGGGAATCGAACCCAAGGCCTTCCAATTGCCGGTTGGATGCGCTACCATTACACCACGGACCTCAATCATTCACAAATCGAAATTCTCCTACATAGGGCAGAAACCAATGCCCTGAGAAGGCACCCTCGCAAATCGTGAATATGTGCATTTAACTGCAATGACCACGCAGTATATAAATGAATAGAAACGACATAATATTAAGGAACGTTTCTGCACACGGGGAAGAGAAATAACGAATAAATGAAAAATGAGGCGAACCGCCCGGGAATCGAACCCAAGGCCTTCCAATTGCCGGTTGGATGCGCTACCATTACACCATGGACCTCAATCATTCACAAATCGAAATTCTCCTACATAGGGCAGAAACCAATGCCCTGAGAAGGCACCCTCGCAAATCGTGAATATGTGCATTTAACTGCAACGACCACGCAGTATATAAATGAATAGAAACGACATAATATTAAGGAACGTTTCTGCACACGGGGAAGAGAAATAACGAATAAATGAAAAATGAGGCGAACCGCCCGGGAATCGAACCCAAGGCCTTCCAATTGCCGGTTGGATGCGCTACCATTACACCACGGACCTCAATCATTCACAAATCGAAATTCTCCTACATAGGGCAGAAACCAATGCCCTGAGAATGGCGAGGGTGCCTTCTCAGGGCATTGGTTTCTGCCCTATGTAGGAGAATTTCGATTTGTGAATGATTGAGGTCCGTGGTGTAATGGTAGCGCATCCAACCGGCAATTGGAAGGCCTTGGGTTCGATTCCCGGGCGGTTCGCCTCATTTTTCATTTATTCGTTATTTCTCTTCCCCGTGTGCAGAAACGTTCCTTAATATTATGTCGTTTCTATTCATTTATATACTGCGTGGTCATTGCAGTTAAATGCATATATATATATATATATATATATATATATATATATATATATACTAAATACTAATAATAATAATGGAATGAACTTCACAATTATACACGCGAAATTAAAAAATGTTACACCACGGGAAAAATAAAAGCGATTCCAAGGCCTTCCATGTATTCAAACATCTTGTCAGGTAGGCGTTTGAATATCGAAAGGCCTATATATATATATATATATATATATATATATAATTGCATTTCATTTTTAATTTAGTATATATGTAAAGTTTGTATTACAAATTCGAGTTAATTTCTGGAAACCTTTATTTATATGCAATATTATTTTTATATATTTGTGAGTGTGTTTGTTCCAAGCATTTATTCCACACAAATTTCAGCGTTCTTTTTGGTTATTTTTACTCAGAATTTTATTACATAATTCAAAAAGAAAAATTGAATATCTGAGAAAAAGTATTTTTTTTTTCTTAATGTTTATCGTGTTGTATTTATTATTTTCCCCTCCGCCACTGAGGAAGGGGGGGGGGGAGAGGGAGAGAGTTATGCGTGGGCCCACTTTCGTGAAGTTTCTAAAAAAAAAGTTGTTTGGCGCAAGGTGTTGGTGGTATTTTTTTTTTTTTGCGTTTATTTTCTAATAGATTTTTTTCCTTCAAGAACTATTATTTTAAAGGCATTTGTAATATATATAACTCGCAACCTCCCCACCCCCAACCCCAATCCACCCACACACAGTTTTAATATGGATTCTTTACTTTTTTCGAATTTCTCTTTCTTTTGAAGTTTCCCAACACTTCAGAGAACAAAATATAGGAAAATGAAAACCCGTTCCATTTTTCTTATATCTCACCCCCCCCCCCACTAAATATTGTACGTATCCCGAGTATCGTACTCAACCATAAGACGATCGGTAAATCGATATTGTCTTTTATCGGCAGCAACCTTGCTTGGCGTTGATTGCGAGGAAGATCTGCAGTGCCAGTACTACGACCAGAACTCCATCTGTAAACGGTTCTCCAAAGACTATACAGAATGCACATGCGTAGAAGATTATATCATGAGGGAGATAAGTGGTCTCAAACCCCCCAAAGTCTGCTTTCCAGGTAAGTAAAAGCGGTTTCTTTTTATCATTATTTTACCTCTTTGATTTGGTACTCCGTGATTTGCATCCTTACCACCCGATTTTCAATTTACACCCGAAATAATGCAGAAGTGGTCTTGTTTTTTTTTCCTGTGAAACGAATCTGTATAGCGAAGATGTCGCGAGAGTTTGCGAAAAGTGTGTACCATTTCCTTGTGTTTTAAGCTATATTTGGTCATCATTGGCACTCAGAATATCAAATATAGTTGTTACACAGGGTCTGCCAAAAAATGGAGCCTTTTGTTTTGTTTAGTTCAACAATTCTTTAAGGCGTCCTTTTGAGTTTTCAATAACCCTATCAAGCGTCTCGTGATTGATGTTCTCCATGACATGTGATTTCCGTGAGGAAAACGATTTGAGATTGTGCAGTGAATGTGGGGGTCGAATGTATCACGACCATTTCTGGATATAGGACACTTTTATTTTAAAAAATAGATTCACCATACTCTTCTCTCCACAATCCTTGCTATTTCCTCCTGTGTGGGGCATTCCACAAAAAATAACCCACTTAAATCCAGGCTTAAAGGCAGGGTTATGGAAATCTTCAAAGAACACCTTCAAAGCGTTCTTGATATCGAACGCTGTCACAATGAACATTGTGAAAATAATGATGTAGAAATTTATGTCTATTGTTTTGAAACACTAAGTTAGATGGTACTTTTAGATTGGTTCGTTATTTCCTACGTGACCAATTTCGGCCATTCACAATGTTTATAACAAATTTTGACTTTGTCGAAAAACTGGTCCCTTTGAAACTTAATATTTACCATATAATGTATATAATAATAATTATCGATGTCTTCACAGTTTAAGTGGAGCAGCCGATGGGATGGGAGGGTGCCAGTACCAGTACCAATGCCAAGTGAGCGGAAAATAGGGGAAAAAGGAAAAAGCCAAATTTTAATCTTTCAAAGTGGGTGGGGATGATAAGGGGTAAGGGCGATAATGGGGTTGGGGAGTCTGGTAAATAAATTATATATGTACGTACATACACACACACACACACACATATATATATATATATATATCAGTGGCGACTCGTGGTATAAATGTATGGGGGTGCGATTTCATAAAATTGTACGACAACACGGACTCACAATAGGCTAGCGCGAATCCAACTGCCGCTCACAAGAGTACAGTACTTGTATTAACATATGCGGCTATGCCAGACGTACAATTCTAGTTAATTACAAATAAGTAATAATTTCAATAAAATACATATAAATGGCTTATATCATTATTACTGAAGTAACTATTAGTAAAAATAAAGTTATTATAAAAAAAATTCGCGATTGTACTTATATTTTCATTACAACAGTAAAATATAATTTATATTTACTTGAGCGAAAAATCTATCGCTCCATTCGGCTGCAATATTATTTTGTATTCAAACAGCAGTACGCTGTTTGAAGTTGTGCTATAAGTTTAGAATATTATGTACTGTATGAAGGCTTACTCAAAATGCCTCATGAATCATGATATGCCAGATGAATTTTTAAAATATATTTCAAGAATATTTTTTTTAATATCTTAAAATTAATATATTTTTTATTTGTTAAATTAATATTTATTGTTTCAAGCAAGGGGGAGCGACCGCTCCATCGCTCCTATACGCCAGTCGCCACTGATATATATATATAATGTGTGTGTGTGTAAAAATGAACAATGAATAATTCCTATATTCCTATATTCTTATATTTATTCATATAATTCGTATATTTATATCATCCTTATATTCTTATATATTTATATTCATATAATACTTATATTCATATGTATGTACGTTCATATATTCATTTTTACATAAAGATCAAAATCGCATAACGCGAGTTTGTATAAATTTTTTATTTGCTTTCTATTTTTGCCAAATAATTGGTAAATTGTTTCTTTTTAAATTACTTAATCATTTTTTTAGATTTAGCTGAATAATGAAACCTCATTGAATTTTGCAATGCTCATTTTTTGTATACATTCTCTTTTCGTTACAAAAGATGGTCATGTCTTGCCTAAACGTTTAATTCTAAATCTTAAGCCTTAAATTTTGCTCATATGCATGTTTAAGTATAATTCATAATAAAATGCATATTTCAGTTTCCATTTCTAGTCAACTCGGCAGATCATAACAACACCAGATCTGTCAATATGCGGTTTAAGATAAAAATATGGCTTCATCTTCACATATCTTGCTTATTTGTTTAGACACTGCCACAGCAATATATTTACCTTATCTTCAAATATTGTGCAAAAATAATGCAGCCTATAGAGAATAAAAACTAAACAAGTGAACATTAAATAATAACGATGTCTACAAAATTTGGGTATATAAACCCATGTAAATTTTCAAATTGTTATTCTGGTTATTCTGATTAGACTGATCTAACTTAGAGACTGAGCATTATTTGTAACATTTTAGCAGTAAACTACAGTAAGAAAAAGTCTTTATCTTCTCCTTCGAGCCTTGCTCTCTTCAGAGAACTTAGTCTTAAATAGAGAAACCATAATTTCCCGATACGTTACAAGAAGAATCGGGGAACCTTCAGAGAATTTAATCAGCTTCACAGAATCCTCCGATCCACTACAAGAAGAAATCGGAGAGTAGTATAAGAGAGACTACTGCGATTCCCTATACGGTACGGTACCAGCTACTCCAGAGTAACAAATCCGTTGCTGCCACCTAACCAGAACCCCCGTCAACTTCGAACCGACCAAGGCCATAGACAGAGGGGTTAACAACTGGCGACTTCTGCAGCCAGGATTATTCCAGTCTTCCAGACCCTGGAACTAGAACCAACATTCAGTTGACCGGCGTGTCACGACTTACAGTTCTTCACATCCCTCATTCGACCGGTGTGTCATGACTCCAAGTTCTCCACGCCCATTCTTTGTCCAGGAACAAGTGGCCAGCAAGACACGTCTTCAGGACACGTCTCCAAGGATTTCGTCTTGGGAATCTAATTAAGTACAGATCCTTTTTTAAAATTTTTGAGAAGTCAGTATTATTAACAGTTAATAATTAGTATCAAGCCAGAATTAACAAAAAACACAGTGAACAATGAACATTCCATACACCAGTGATACATTTCTTTTTAATGAAACGAGTTATTTTCACTATTATACAGGGTGTCCCAGAATTAACTATTTCAATGAAATCGGACAAATTTTTTAAAAACACACTTTTATTTATGTTTAATGTGTTAAAAATGTATAAATTTCTAAATTTTTTTCATAATTTTATTTTCATAATTTTTTCATAGTTTTTCATAGTTTTATTTTCATTTTCTTTCAGAACCCTATTAATAATGAATACACAAGAACGCATCTTTGTTGTAACATCCCGTATCAAAGGAATGCAATGTAATGAAATCAGAGAAAAATTTACAAGAAGATTCCACAGAACCGGTCCTACAGACAAAGCGATTCGTGAACTTGTGAACAAATTTAAAAGAACTGGATCCGGACACGACGAGGTGGGAAGAGGACGCCCAAGGACAGCACGTAACAGTACCGAACAGGTACGACAATTGTTTGAGGATGAACCAACAACTTCGGTTAGGGAGGCCGGTCGAAGACTCAACATATCCAAGACAACAGTTCATAGAATCTTGCGTTCGACACTGATGAAAATGGCTTATCACATTCAAGTACTGCATGCCCTAAATGAAGAGGATTATCCAAATTGAGCAGCAAGGTGTGCAGAAATTGTGGATCAAATCGAAAATGAAAGTTTATTGGATAACATCTTATTCAGTGATGAGGCGACTTTCCACACGTGTGGTAAAGTCAATCGACACAACTGTCGTATCTGGTCCAATGAAAGACCGTCTGAAGTCATAGAATGGCAAAGAGAGACTCCAAAAGTTAACGTGTGGCTTGGAATGACCAAATCCAAAATTTATGGCCCATTCTTCTTTGCGGTAGCAACTGTAACAGGTACCGTCTACCTTGATATGCTTCAGCAGTTTCTCGAACCACAGCTTCTTGATGATGGCATTCTTGATAATGTTGTGTTTCAACAAGATGGAGCACCATGTCATTATGCTCTAATTGTTCGAGAATACCTCAACAGACGCCTTCCGAATCGGTGGATTGGACGTGGAGGACCTCGACCTTGGCCTCCGCGTTCTCCGGATTTGACACCCCTGGATTTCTGCATGGGGTTTCATAAAAACAAAGGTTTATCGCCAAAAGATCAATAGTTTAGCTGAACTTAAAGAACGCATCCAGTTGGCAGTGCGGGAGATAACACCTGAAATGCTTCAAAGTGTGTTTCGCAGCGCTGAGGATAGATTTGAAATTTGCAGAGATACAGACGGTGCACATGTTGAAACTTCTCAATAAAGTTTTGACTTATGATTTATAAATCTATTTGTTTTTGTATCATAATTTAGTAATAAACACAAAATTATGTCAGTTTTTATTAAATTTGTCCGATTTCATTGAAATAGATAGTTAATTCTGGGACACCCTGTAGTTAGTATAGAATCATTTTACTTTATGTGCCAAACCTAATATTACCGTACATTCACGTACATTCGAGTGAAATTTTTTTTACATTTTTTATTATTTTGTAAATTTGTTTTTCAAATTATTGAATTAAATTGACTTGCATTTATTGTGCATTATTTGTGTATTTCTTAGATGGAGTAGATAGGAAACCCACTCCAGTTTTATAGCATTTCAAGTCAGTCGGTTGAATCCAGAGGGACAACCGCCCCAGAGAATAATAGACAGCTTAATGCTAACAGAATCAGTTTAGTTCGGATTTCCGAAAGAAATAGGAAACCCACTCCAGTTTATAGCAGTTCAAGTCAGTCGGTTGCATCCAGAGGGACAACCGCCCCAGAAATCAGCCCCCAAAGTAATCATTTCCAGTTGTTGAATCCAGTACGATCAACACAGTCAGTTTCAGCTCACTCGGTTTAATTCAACCTTCTTGTAAGAAGAAAGGAATTGACAGATTTGTCTTTTTGCTTGCAGTATTTGAGGGGTTCCGCGTCTTAAGGTACCTAAGCGCCAAAATTAAAATTCGTCAGAAATCGCCTCCAAAGTTCAGCACTATTCTGGCAATAGTATCTGTTATTAATTGAGCTAGAACGTTCATTTTTGGCTAAATTAGAGTTCTATGCTAATGAAGATGTTGATGAGTTTTTGGAATAGATTTTCATATTTTATATTTTATATATATTTTTTTAAATGTTTTTATTTTCTTATTATGCCGAACTTTGGGTGACCTTTTGGCTGGCGATAGAGGTGAAAAAAGTAGTTCGCTTCATAAGGTTTTCAACCATACTTCTAGTCGTAAGGTCATTATAACCCAAACCACGCGATAGAGGAAGGGTGAAAATAGTGATATCCATCAAAAACACGTTGTTGTTGTTGTTTAGCCGATCAGCCCACCCTGATCGAGCAAGCCGGCGGCACGCAGGTAACCGATCGCCCTCTCCGGAGTGGACCAGAGGTTCAGCGCACTCGTGATGTTGTGTTGTGTTCGTTGTTGTGCTAGAGCGGTACAGTCCGTCATAATGTGTTCAATTGTTTGTGGTGTGTCTTGGCACAGGTGGCAGGTGTCGTCTATGGAGTTGTCTAGTCTGTGTTTATATGTCCATAAGTTGGGGTGATGTCCACATCGGAATCGTGCTAGGTTAACTCGATCCGATCTGCTCAGGCTGATCTCTGACCTGTTAATGGGCGGCGGCTTCGCACCTAGGACCGCATTCGGACCGAGTCGTGTCAGTGCTTTGTGGGTTAGGTGTGTGTGTGTATGTGTTTTCTGTACTGTGTGATGTCTGTGGGGCGTGGTATGGAATGGAGTATTTGGTTATAATGTCTCTCTGGTGTTACCTTAATGGTGCGAGGTGTTGGTGCATGATTGTACATGTAGTGGCAAGGGTGTTGTGGGTTAGTTGTCGCTGCTGCCATGAATTGTGTTCCCCTCATGTCTAAATGTTCCCTAACTTTTAGTATTTTTGTTTCTGTGTGCAGGTGTTCTATTGGTGTTGTTTGAGTGCATCCTGTAATGATACGAAGTGCGTTGTTTTGTATTGTTTGTAAGGTGTTTATGTGTGTGTTTGAGATAATGGGTGCCCAGCATGGGCTAGCATAGTCCATAACTGAGCGAATATATTGTTTGTAGATGAGTGATGTTGTTTCCTGCTGGTGTCCAAAGTTTGTGCCTGTTAGTACCCTAAGCGTGTTAAGTCTTGACGTACATTTGTTTTTAATGTCCTGAATGTGGTTTGCAAAAGATAATGATGTGTTGTATGTGACACCTAGTATTTTGGTTCTTTGAGTGTGTGGAATGTTGATGTTGTTTAGTGTAAGTTGTGGAATTACCTGGTGTTCTTTTGTGTTGCTTGTAAGCAAGGTGATGGTTGATTTTGTGGGCGCTACTTTGAGTCTCTTGTGTGTGAGCCAGTCTTGTATACTGTTTATGTATGTTTGTAGGTTATTTGTAGCGGTGTCGATGTTGTTGTGGGTGGATGTTAGAGTGATATCATCTGCATATGATAAGGTAAGCTTGTTATCTATGGGTGTTGGAATGTCATACATGTATAAGTTGAAGAGTGTTGGTGAGAGAACAGAGCCTTGAGGGACCCCGTTCGGAAAAAGCTTGTTTTTGGATGACTTGCCATTAAATGTGACATGTGAGTATCTTCCTGAGAGATAGTTGCTCAGCCACCTTTTGGTGTTATTGTGCATGTTTGTGTTGAGTATTTTGTTTATGAGAGGGAAGCGTGGGATAGCATCAAATGCTTTACTAATGTCTATTGTTGCTAATAGTGTACGTTCAGCTGGTCTTCTAGAGTTGATGCCATCCATGATGTGCTGTGTCAGGTTAGTGAGTAATGTCGTGGTTGAGTGGTGAGGTCTGAATCCATGTTGAGTAGGCGATAGTGGTATGTGTGGGTTGGTGATTTGTAAGATTAGTCTTTCTGTTACTTTGGAAGGTGTGCATAGTAAAGTAATGGGTCTATAGGAAGCTGGTTCTGTTGGATTTTTGTTTGGTTTGAGTAGTGTAATAATTTTACCTTGTTTCCATATGTCAGGAATAATACAGTGTTGGTATGAATATGTGCTGATATTTGTGAGAGCTAGTATTCCTTGTGGGCCCAAGTGTTTAAGGTGTATGTTAGATATGTTGTCTGGTCCAGTAGCCTTCGAATTTTTAATGTTTTTGATGATCTTGGTGGTCTGGTCTGTATTGAAGGGTGTAATGGTCGTGTCGAGTCTGTAGGTTTTCTTGTGTCTGGCTGTTTGTTTGTCTGCGTGTTTCTGGTTGTTGTCTCTGTTTAAGTGACTTATCTTTGCGTAGTGATTAACTAGAATGTTAGCTTGTTGTGTGTATGTTGGGATATTATTTTGGCTGCGACAGATAGCCGCGTGTGAGGTGTGAATGCCGCTGTTAGAGTGGGTAATGCTGTTTATAGTCTTGTATAGCCTGTATGTATCTGTGGAGTGGTTTAGTGTTGTTATGAATTCCCTGAATGTTTCTGTTTGTTTTCTTTGAGTTTGTTGTTTATTTCTGTGTTGAGCTGTTGTATCTGCTGCTTTATGGCTTCTGTGTGTGGTGTTTGTGTGTTATGTTTGAGGTTGTTACGTTGCCTTATGAGGTGGGCTATTTCTCTAGTGTAATTTGGGTTGTATTTCCTAATGTTGCCCTTGGGTATGTATTTGTTTGCATTATTGATAATCTGATTAAATGTCTTGAGTGTTGTATCGATGTTTATGATGGGTGTGCTGTTTAATGTGGTGAATTGTTCCTCAGTCTGTATTTTGAACTGTTCCCAATCAGCTTTCTTGTAATTTCTGTAAGTGTGCCTAAGGCTGTTGGGGCAGAGTGTAGAATGTGTTGTAATGATGATGGGCAGGTGGTCTGATGACAGTTGTTTTTCTGTTCTCCATTGTGTATGTGTTGCTAGTGAGGGGGAACAGAACGTTATGTCTGGGGAGGAGTTTGAGTATCCTGCTTGATGTGGTATGTGTGTATGTTCTTCTGTATTGTTAAGAATGAAGAGGCTGTTTAGTTGTGTGGCTATGTTGGCGCCTCTGGTGTTGTTTTGGTTGTGCAGGTACCAACTAGTGTCTTTGGCTTTGAAGTCTCCTCCTAAGATGACATTAGTGAGAGAGGCAAGATTGTGTAACTGTGGATTGTAATTGGCTGGCACCTGAGGTGAACTATCTGGTGGGATGTAAATGTTGATTAGTGTGGTGTTGTGTTTTGCGCGTGTTTTAATGTTAACTGCCTGTATTTCTATCGTGTTATCTGCTTGGATTGTGTTTGTAATGTTTTGGGTAGCATCAGTGTAGCTAATGCTTTTACGTATGTAAGTGATGAGTCCACCCCCGTTACCCCAGTACGATCTTCACGGATCGCCGTGAAGTCAGGGATGGTGGGTGTTTTGTGTGTGCGTTTTAGTTTTGTTTCTTGTATAAGTGCTATGTGAATGTTTTGTTTGTGTACGAATTCCCTAAGCTGCATGATTTTGTTTGTGAGGCCATCTACGTTGTACTGTAATATGTTAATATTATACTTCTGTATGTGTCTCATGGTGCTATTGTGTCTATGTCTTTGTGTATGGTGACATGTGTAAGTTGTAGTGGGGCCTGGATTAGTCTTAATGTCGCCAGAGAGTAAGAGTAGTTCGGGGAGCACGCAATTGTTCCCTGTAATTGAAAAAATAGCACGCTGAGAATAGGTCCGGCCCCGGGAGCCGATCGGCACTCTGACCGTGCCACGCAACAGGCCGTCGACTGCCAGTCTGGCCAACCGTAGACAGCCCGCTGCACGGAGATTTGAGGAAGTTTGGCCACCAGCGCGTTGATGTTTTGGTTTGACGTCGCCTCTTCGCGTTGACGTGTCCTGCGCTGGAGGATGCAGCCACTGTTTAGAAGCTTCCTCGTCAGCTGCTGAGCATAGAAGTTTTCGCCTGTGGTGGCGCTTAGGTACCTTAAGACGTGCGACCCCTCATTTGCTTTTATAAATATATAGGTGAATTATATATTTTATTGTTTGTAACAAAAACGGTTTCTGCAAAGTATATGGGAGATTTATAGAATTTTTAAAATGAGTTCATACATTTCGAGTAATATGTCGAAATCGACATGCAAGTTTTGCATCGTCATTTGGGACGACTTTATGAAGTGTTTATTTAAACTGAAATAGCTAATGTCACGCTTAAGTTTTATCGTTTCAATACTGTTGTATATACGGTATTAGGGATAAGTTTTCTTTTTTTCTTTGTTTCGCTTCGCCTTCCTCGTTTGTAAGTCCATTTTTCTTTTCCTTTGTCGTGTTTCGAAGAAAATGGATAGATTTAGGGAGACGAGATGGTCGGAAGCTTTCTGGACCCCGCGCGAAGCCATCGATGACGCAGACGAACTATGTTGGTATGTTTCCGAAACTCCTCCTTGGGCTCACGAAATGGTGCTTTTTGACGAGAGCTCACAAATTTTCATGAAAACTTCTGTCAACAACCAAGCGGTTTTGGCTCTTGTTTACGACTTCTGTCAGGCGAATTACATTAAACAAGACATATACAAGAAGTTACTTAAGACGGCTACGGGAAATTTCGACACGTGTTCTCGCTTGACCTGCATTGATGATGGGAAGAATACAGTACCGGAGAAATTATTCTTCCTATTGAGTTTGATTCGGTCCCTTATCTGACCCCATTTGTGGTCATATTTGAAGGAGACTGGGATGGAAATTTAATCCTGGGGATGAATTTCTTTATTACGCACGATTTCTATGTGGCCGATAGAGAAGCAGGCCTAATTCAAGGAGAGAACCCACCTTTCGAGTATGTTTGTCACCCCTACTCTTCGCTCTTTTCGACTGAGGGTGATAGAATTGTTTCAGAGAGCCCGAATGACTCCCTGGAACCAGTTCAAAATAAAGAGGAACTGCTATTAGATAGGGAAGATTCTTCTTCAATCGTCAATTGTTTCGTTCCAGTTCCGGCGAACGAGGAACTAGAAAGGCAACATACCTTTAGTAATTTTGAGCACGAAGACTCGATTGTCTTGACAGTAGACCCCTGTGACTCCATCGAGAGCGAGTCACCCCCTTCGGTTACAATTAGGCAGGAACTTGAAGTTCCCAGAGTTTCGGTTATTCCAAATAAATCTGAAGACTCATCTCGTTTGAGTTCCGGTTTCGTCATTTCACTTGATTCTGTTTCCGACTTGATTCATTTTTCCGAGGTAGAGGATTTTCCACCCAATTCCAAGACTAAGCCTACAGCTGCTGGGAGCGAACCCGAACCTACTCCGCCGTCGGAAGTTGTTCGTACAGAAAGGCAAGCACGGAATACACTTGTCCATCCAGTTAGTTTGTGTAGCATGCACGATACGCTGGGTGTCCTCAGTACGACGAGGGAAGTGCCCTATGAAGAAGCTGTCCCAAACCCCACGACGGAAGCGCTCTATGAACTGTCCCAGACATCACGAGAGAAGTTCTCGATGAGGAGAATTTTCCGAGGGATCCCCCTTCTGCAAATTTACGTGAGGTCACGGAGAACTCGCCTATGTCCCTCGGACATGATGCAAGCGCGGCTTATGACCTCGAGTCTAATTGTCTTAATGAGGTTCAAATCTTGCCACGCGCCAACAATGCGTTTTTGACGAATTCGAAAGAAAATTGCCACTCTTCTCCCCACCAAAGGGAGTGATGCATCTTTGCATCGCTCTACAGGACAATGCTCATTCGATTCTGTTCTTTCTAATCAGAAGGTTTGGAAATCGAAATTTTGCAGTACCATTTCAGACACCTGCAGAAAGTCTTCTCTTTCTCCTACTAAACAGAAAACTTACCTTCCTCCTGTTTCCTGTCCGATGAAACAGAATACTAATTTTTCTCCTGTCTCCTTGTTGGCCCTTCCTCAGGTCAAACCACGGGTCGAGAACCTCGGCATTGACCATAACCTTCCTTCTCCTAAATGTTCCTTTCTACCACCATAAAACAGCTTTTGGGAATACTTATGTTCAGAATTCATCGGCTTTCTTCGTTCTTGTCATCTTAATCTGTTTCAAGTGCTTTCTTACCCTTCTCTATCCCTATTATCTCGCAGCCCGATAGGCCACCGCCCTTCAAAGCTATCTCCAAGATTGGCCTCACTCGTTCAGACTCCTGCCTGTTCCTGAATATTCGATTGGTCGCAGTTTTTTGGAGTCGTCTGCCACTTTGATTTCAGAAGCGGAACTTCCATCAGTAAGGTCACTCGCGTAGCTCCAAAAGGACCGAATACACGAAACGAAGAACAGTAATCATAACGTCGGTTTACCCCAATTACAAATTGTTCCTTTAACCGTACTTCCAGTTCGAGAGCTACCACCACACGTACTCTATATAAATGTTAGGCGATACCCGTGCAATCATGCCCTACCTTTCACTGCACAATACCTTTAAATTTTATACCTTCACGCTATAGAGTTTAGTCAATCCAAAGTTCTAAAAAAAAAGTTCTCAAACGACCCATATCCGTTCTAAACCTTGCAGAAATCGTATAAATTTCACTTAAGTACTTTTCCAATAGTTTATTGAAATTAATTTCTCACATTTTCTTCTCATGAAGTTCATAAAAATGGCATTTGAGTTAAAAGTGTATGCACATGGTGAACTTAGACCAGTGTAAAAAGTGAACCTAGACAAATCAGACTCCAATTGCTCAAGAACACAAAAGTGACCGTTAATTATAAATGTTCATTAGTGCATAAGTATCGATTTTAGTGTAAAATTTAACTGATAAATATAGTGGATTAAGTACGAAGTAGATGTATTTTATTTAAATATTTCTTTTGTCCTTATGGAACATTACAGCCAACTACTTCTTTAACTGTTCTTTGTCTCCACATAACACTACATCCAACTACTTTTGTTTGAGAGGATATTCAAACTAACGCCCTAGTTCCAACTATGGGAAGGAAGCCATGTGGAGAAGATTTTCCACAGGAAAATAAATTTTTGTTAAATTTTAACGATATCATTGGTTGTCTAAATTAAATGGTTGTCTAAAATTAGATTCGATTACTGTGCATTGTAACTTAACCACCCCAACTCACGTGTGTATATAAATCTGTATTATTAAAACCATTAGTTATCATCTAATTAGCATTAGTTAGGATATTATATTATTGTATTAATATCATTCTAGAGGGGAGAGCAATGTAAAAATAAACAGTGAATAATTCCTATGTTCATATAATTCTTATATTCATTCGTATAATTCTTATATTCATTCGTATAATTCTTATATTCATTTATATAATACTTATATTCATATGTATGTAGTGACTATGTACGTTCATATATTTATTCTTACAAAAAGATCAAAATGGCATAACGCGAGTTTGGGTAAATTTTTTATTTGCTTTCTATTTTGGCGAAATTGGTGAATTGTTTCTTTTTAAATTACTTAATAATTTTTTTAGATTTAGCTGAATAATGAAACCTCATTAAATTTTGCAATGTTCATTTTCTGTATACATTCTCTCTTCGTTATAAAAGATGCAGTCATGTCTTGCCTAAACGTTTAATTCTAAATCTTAAGCCTTAAATTTTGCTCATATGCATGTTTAAGTATAATTCATAATAAAATGCATATTTCAGTTTCTATTTCTAGTTAACTCGGCAGATCATGATAACACCAGATCTGTCAATATGCGGTTTAAGGTAAAAATATGGCTTCATCTTCAAATATCTTGCTTATCTGTTTAGACGTTGCCACAGTAACATATTTACCTTATCTTCAAATATTGTGCAAAAATAATGCAGCTTATAGAGAATAAAAACTAAACAAGTGAACATTAAATAATAATTCACTGGCCAACAAAATGAAATTCGCGCTGATTCCGAATCTGGTTTTATTTTTTTTCTAGCACGTAGAGTTATATAGATACACTGGTTTTGATATTTTTAAGTTTTTGATATTGCTATAAGAAAATTTATGGATGTATAGATCACACTTAGGAATGCTAAACAACAAATACATCATATACTTTACTCAATGTACTTATAAATAAAGAATATATACATTATTTTATTAAAAGCGCTGTGAGTGTGATTTCCTTTTGTAAATTTGGCCTGGATTGTCACGATACAGCATCCAACAATGGTCCGCCATCATGCTTTCATTCCAATATCCTTGGTAGCGCTTCTCCATCATCTGAATATCTTGAGGGAAGCGCTCTCCTTGCTCGTCACTCACTGCACCAAGGTTTTCAGGAAAGAAATCTAAGTGGGAATGCAGGAAGTGAATATTTAACGACATTCGACACTCCATTTCTTTGAAGGCATCAAGGAGGTTCTTGACTCCATCCTTATACGCAGGTGACTTGTTGCTTCCAAGAAAGTTTTCACATATCCATTTGTGAATCCTGACTGCATACCCATAAGCATTCCTATAACTTTTAGATCTCCACAAACATTCCATTGATGACTGTCATATTTCATTGCCTTAAGTAGTATATCCATATTGTCATATGTCTCTTTTAGATGGACGGAATGGGCAATGGGGATGGATGGCATTATATTACCATTATGCAAAAGAACTGCTTTCAGGCTTCTCTGCGACGAATCAATAAAGAGGCGCCACTCAGATGCCACATACGTCTGAGATATGGCTGTAAATAGTCCATTGATGTCATGGCAATAACAGAGAGGACCGTCTACTGAAAAGAATGCTGTTAATTCAAAATTCCGCTTTCGGTAGTAACTAATACGAACATTGTTCTCAAGTAAATTGTTCTCCTTTAGTCTTGAGGCGAGAAGCTCTGATTTCTCTTTAGACAGCGATAAGTCTCTAACAAGATCATTCAACTGTCCTTGGGTTAACTTTTTAGGCTCTAAATGTCTACCTTCAAAAGTGTACTCTGGTTCTGTAGATGGTCCGGAAACGCCAGTTGCACCTTCATCACTTTCCATGTCATCTATGATAGAATCTAGCCTATCACTTGGGGGAATTGGAATGGGCAATGTTTCATCATGTTTTACTGGTCTACGTGCTGAATCCAAGTTTGGATATACAATCTGGTGTTTGTTCTTGGCAGAAAACCCCATTAAGTTCACACTACAAAAATAACAGTCTTCATGATGATCTCTCGGCTACCTCCATATCATGGGTATGGCAAATGGCATTGAAGCTTTCTTTTTGTTAAGCCAATCACGTAATCCATTTGAACAGCCAGAACAGATTTGATGTGGCGCCCATGGTTTATCTTGGTCACCTAGATGGCAACCAAAGTATAGCTTGTATATTTTCTTAATGTCGGTTGTAATACTTCGTCGCTGTGTTTTAGTTGTGAACTGGCCGCATACGAAACAGAACTTGTCGGGGTCATTCTTACATTGTCGAGGCATGTTGACTGACCTGAGCAAACTATAAATTAAAAAAAAATGTACACCAACTTGACACAAGAAGTTCTTGGACTGGACTGATCTTTTGACACACAAAACACGGCGTTGTTGCCTGAATCACAATGCTGCTAGACGTAAAAGCTCACACCTGAAATACATAAGATGTATAATTAAGATAATTGAAATAAATAAGATGAATAAACTAAAAAAACACAATAAAATAAACACAATCAAATGTTGAAATATTAGTATTTTGCCTATTTAAAATGGTTAAATCTGTGTAGTTATATATATGCCTTCATCTTGAAAACTATACGTGCTAGAAAAAATCTGAATGCAGTTTTGGAATCAGCGTGAAAAATGCTATCCAGCCAACACAAATTTTACTCTGATGAAAAATCTTTGTTGACCAGTGTAATGATGTCCACAAAATTTGGGATAAAAACCCATGTAAATTTTCAAATTGTTATTCTGGTTATTCTGATTAGACTGATCTAACTTAGAGGCTGAGCATTACTTGTAATATTTTAGCAGTAAACTACAGTAAGAGAAAGTCTTTATCTTCTCCTTCGAGCATTGCTCTCTTCAGAGAACTTAGTCTTAAATAGAGAAGCCATAATTTCCCGATACGTTACAAGAAGAATCGGGGAACCTTCAGAGAATTTAATCAGCTTCACAGAATCCTCCGATCCACTACAAGAAGAAATCGGAGAGTAGTATAAGATGACTACTGCGATTCCCCATACGGTACCAGCTACTCCAGAGTAACAAATCCGTTGCTGCCACCTAACCAGAACCCCCGTCAACTTCGAACCGACCAAGACCATAGACGGAGGGTTTAACATATATATATATATATGGGGCTGACGTCATACTATGAACTCTTTTGCGTCAACCATTTTAAATAATATGTATATATAATATATATATATATATATATATATAATATATATATTATATATATATATATATATATATATATTAGAGTGGTCCTTATTTTCCATCTTTCGATTTCTTTCGGTTTGACCTCATCAAAATGTTCCATATGGTGGACAAACACAGGGCAGAAAGTTTTGGGGGGAAATTTTGATATTTAGAGGTCGCGTAAGGTCCTCAAAGTCTTACTGTATGGAGCTTAATGAACTATTGCTTTCAACTGTATTGACAAAGCCGTGGGCCCTCAGCCGGGGTCCCTCCATTAAAAATGGGTATTATCCGTTTAAAACGGGGGTTTCATGGTGACCAGCCACTCATTGTCGCCCTGTTAGGGTCTGCTTGACGGCCCACGGCACACGCTTGCGATATTCCGCAACCACCTGGAGAATAAACTGGAGTTGCTCCTCATCCTCAGTAAGACGCTCGGAGAAGTCCTGGATGAGAGCAACTCCACGCTCGACATTATCATTTGTGAGTGCGAGTCTTCACCACCGCCCTCACAACTTGGTAGTCGCTCTCACTGGTCCATCTCGCTGCAGGAATCTTCAGGAATCGATCCGGGATGCTAAGAGTTACGAAGAGTGACCTCGTCTTGGTGACAAAGTCGGCGATATTTTTCCCTTCCAAGACGTTCAGGTCTACCGGGGCTCGCTTAGGAGGATACTCGTTCCCGTCGACCATGTTGTCCTTGATGTCATAAGTGACATCATCGTCGAACAGGGAAAGACCCAACAGTTCCTCAGACAAGTACCAGAGGTGAGCTGCCGCCTACTGGGAAGTCGCCTTGGCGATGCCTGCGTTGACGCGTGCGTATTTGACTAAGGATTGGAGTAAACGTAGGTCATTCTGTGGGGCGCTGACGGCAGAGGGGAAGTGATCCAGGCCTTCACATACACTCGCACTACAAGTATGCAAAAATCACGAAGACCCCTTTTTTCTCGCTTCGTTAGGGTGAACTGTGAATGAAACATCCAAAACTTAATTGCATAGAGAGCCTTTGACATCCACCGGGCTTGACTCAGAGCTCCAGGAGCTAAGAAACGTGTGCCACGAGGAAGTGGAGTGCCAAGGAACAGTGAGGTCAGCTCGAGAAGTTCCCTGTAGTCTTCTCGACGCTGTTGCTCCAACAACGCGGCCCTGAAGAAAGACAGGAGCTCTTCCTTGTCAGCGATGGCAGCGGCGACAACCTTGTCTGTGTTTGAGTTCAAACCGCTCCTGATGGATTTGCTCGCAATGTGTTTGGAAGCGCCTGGAGAGGAGTATTTTCGGGGCTGAGGAGGAACCTATGCACTCTTTGAAGACTGCTGCTGCCACCAATTCCAGAATGTGGTGTCGACAGGCAAGGTGGAGAACATCGCGCCAGAGCAATTGCTGCAGGATGACGCACGCTCCTGTGGTGCGACCAGTTTTGGAGCTAGTGGTGTCGAAAGACATTGTTCGCATTCTTCAACACCCCATTGTTTCAAAGCTTCGAGGACAGCTTGAGCTTGCGCCCGTCCAGTGCCTGAGGGGAGTTTGGGAATAGCGAGAAGCCGGGACTCCATCTCCAGACACGATAACGGGAAGGCGATCAACCATCTTTCCGATGAGGGTGGGCAGGAGCTTGCCATCCCAGTGGACAGTTAGGGGGAAGTCCGGCTTGAAAGTCTCTAGTATGCTGGTGGTGGATTCCTCCCGTTTCTTCCGTCGCCTCCGGATGCTGCTCCGATTCGATGCGAGGGCTGTAATATCGTGACCGAGACTCTTAGCTGTCTCCGCGAGAATCATCATTGCCGCTCGATCGGACACTTTGTTTCGGTCCAGCGTTGCTGAGAGAGCCGATGTAAGGATTTCCTTTCGACCGCGCTTGGGAGGAGTCTGGAAGCTAGGTCCAAGAACTGGATCGGCGTCACAACCCTCAGGAGCAGAAGTGGAGTCGCTGCAGCTCTCGAGCGTGACGGTCGATTGCAGTCGATAGATGCTTATTTCCTCCCTCCGCCTTCGTTTCTGTTCGTTGGCCATTTGTTCTTCTTTTTCTCCTTCCGTTCGAGTACCTTGTCAACAGAGGACATCGTTCCACGACGGCCCTTCTCACGTTGGGCAAGGAGAAATTGCTTGTCCTCGTCGAATTTAATGGTGTTGAGAGCATTGGCGTGGGCGATGTCGAAGAGATCTTCAAAGCAATCCTTAAAGTCGCTCTCATTCTTGGCCTGCGTCGCCGTCTTACGGTAGGCACTCTTCTTTAACACCTGCCACCGAGCGAAGAGCTTCTCCAGCTTTTTTTACCGCATCCTGCTTGTGCTGGACTGGGATTCGCGCACGATTCCAAAACTCCTGGATCTTCTCGATCGTCGATGAACCCTCCTCGCGTGTTGTCTCCTTCTGCTCCATATGCAAGTGGAGGAAGTACGCCAGTGCCTGTCGATTGGATGGCACCTTGGACCCTTTGATATCTTGCTCGTACCGGTCTATCAAATATACCTTCGTCTTTGACCGAGTCGCCATCATAAGCACTTTTTATTAAATAGTTTTTTAGCAGTATTAAAAACTGAAAATTAACACCTGAAAAGAGTGGAAAACAAGTTAAATAACCCAAAATAAACCAAAGTAATATGTGTAAACAATACCGGCCGCAGGCACATTATCAGTAATGCTAAAAACAGTAAAAGTTTATAGACAAATATGACTCACAACAAAAATACTGTTTGGCAACGCATGTCACTATCTGTTACAATTGATAATTGCCAACGTGTCACCAACTGTGTCACAGTAGACAGTCAAAGACAGTGTTGCTAAATTTAACATTAAAATAAAATTTATAATGACAAATTAATTTTATTGGTATTTGAAAAATTTAATTTTGTAATCATTAAAAACAATGAGAATATATAAAAAAAATGTCACCAAATTATTGACAACATGCGTTGGTACGTTGGCACATTTTTTGACCTCTGAGTTGAAGTAATAAGTATATTTATACATTACACAGTGTATACATAATTATTCATATTAAACGGCTAATACCCTTTCTGGGTTGGTAGAAATTAGTTTAAAACCTCATACGCATCCTGACACCTAATAGAACTTGCACAGCTCCAAATAGTGAAACATTGAGGGCCTTGCGCGACCTTCAGATATTAAAATTTTTCCAAAAAACTTCGTACGCTGTATTTTTGCATCAAATAAAACATTTTGATAGGGTCAGACCAAAACTATTCAAAGAAAATGTTTTCACCTCATAGATAAGGACCACCGGAAATTTTATATATATATATATATAAATAACAGCGAGACGTAAAGGTGCTGTGCTATTTATATACATGAGAGGCATATGACAGAGACGGTAATAAGTAAATCTAACAGTTTCGTGGAAACCCTTGCAGTGAAAATAGAGAAACTAAACGTGGTACTGATAGTCATCTATAGACCTCCAAACTCTCCAAATGAAAAATTTTCGGATGCCATTGATTATATCAGAACCCTAATAAAGTCCGTAAACTCTCCATCCCCTAATATAATACTCTGCGGCAATTTTAATTTCCCATTTATAAAATACAAAAAGGTAGGTAGAAATATATTTATATAGCAAGATAAGGGGGGCACAAGAGAGGACCAGGAGCAAGCAAAAATGCCGATGGCTCTCACAAACGAGTTTATGCTGACACAGGAGATAACAGAAAATACCACGAAAAATAACTGCCTAGATCTGGTATTCACAAATAACGCGAACTTGATTGCCGATATAAAACTAACTCCAACTATTATCTCAGACCACAATATAATCGAGTTATCAACAAATATGGCGATAACTTTAAAAGACAATACACATACGGAAAGGAAGAAGCAAATTTGGGGCTTTTAACTTAAACTCCAAGACCATAAATTGGGAAGAAATCGGATCACACATGGCCCAAATAGAGTAGAGAACAGTTTTAGAGAATAAAACAACTGAGGAAATGCTAACAACCTTGGAAGAAAAGACGATGAGAATTTTGGAAAAATATGCTCCGAAAGCACAGCCAAAAGGAAAGGGGAACTGGCTAGAGAGGCAAAAAGAAGAATATTCCGCAAAAGAAAGTGTAGCGACAAAGTTAGCTAGTTTCGGAGACAACAATGCCAGGAAAGTAATGCAAGAAAAACTGGAGAATCGATTGGGAAATACAAACTCAGACAAAGGGCCATACAGAGAGGGAAGAGGAAAAGGCGGTAGAAGCAATAAAGGAAAATCCAAAATACTTCCACAGCTATCGAAAAGAAAAACAAAAACGAGCGCTACTATCGGGCCCTTAAGGAAAGGAAATAATGAACTAACAGACGATCTAAAAGAAATATCTGAAACATTGAGAGCCCAGTATGAATCGGTATTCAGTACCCCAAAAAGTGACAAAGCGATACCTGACAGAGATGCATTCTTCAAAGAGAAATTGCAAGGAGAATTTATAACAGACTTTGATTTTACCCCAGAAGATGTAGCGAGAGCTATAGGACAAATGAAATCACATTCAGCTGCAGGTCCGGACAAATGGAACGCACTATTAATTAAAAACTGTAAAAATGAAATAGCTACGCCCTTATACTGGATATGGAGAAGATCCCAAGACACTGGGGAAATACCAAGCATCTTGAAAAGAGCAAACATTGTCCCTATATATAAAGGCGGGGATAGATCTCAAGCAAAGAACTATAGACCAGTGTCCTTGACGTCCCACCTCGCCAAAACATTTGAAAGAATAGTTAGAGAGAAAATCTATGAATTCTTGGAGACATTGGAAAGATTCAATGAAAATCAGCACGGATTCCGATCAGGAAGATCATGCCTATCACAACTTATAGAGCATTATAACAATATCCTAGATGCACTTGAAGGCAATGAAAACTAAGATGTCATATACACGGATTTTGCTAAAGCTTTCGACTAGAGTTGCACCGATGTATCGGTATCGGTTTCGGCCATATCGGCCACTTTTCACAAAGTATCGGTATCGGCCGATACTGTTCTGAAAACGGATACCGATACCGATACTTTGAATTACTGTTTTTTGAAGAAATTATCTTATTTTATATAAAATTAAATTTTTTTATTATTATACAGTAATATCTTATTTAGTTGTTTAATATATATTTTATCAAAATTAGCAATGTTTACATTTACTAACAAAACAAAAAATCATAAAATGTAACTATACAAGATTACAAATATTCAATACAGTATACAGTATCGTATAAATATACAATTTCAAATTACAGTACTACATTTATTTGAATTTTGTAATTTTTATTAATAAAAACTTTGAAAATACAAACTATTACTTTAATTACACTCTACTTTATTTATTGAAATGAAAAAAAACTTTATAATGCTTAACAAACCTCATTAAACTACCGGTATAATTATTGTATTTGAAGAGCTGTATATTAAAAATTTATACATTTTATTGTAGACATAATTTTATAAGTTGTTTGTTTGCAATGTTTTTACTTTTTTAGTACATTCAATTTTAAACATAATTAAATTACAGGCTCTAGCTATATATTATAATATATTATTATGAAATTAAATGGAACTAAAGTTGGGATTGGGAAAGGCATTTTAAGTTAGTTGAGATATTATATCATTTACTTGAACTTTTATTAATAATCAATTTTAAAACTATTAATTAATTAAAAAGTATCGGTATCGGTATCGGCCAAAGTATTGGTATCGGTGCAACTCTACTTTCGACAAATGCGATCATGTTGTAATAGCACATAAAATGAAATATATGGGAATAACAGGCAAAGTGGGAAAATGGATCTACAACTTCCTCAGAAAACGACTACAGGTGGTTAAAATTCAAGGTGTATCATCATCAGAATCAGAAGTACCGCAGCTCAGTACCACAAGGTACAGTGCTGGCCCCACTCCTGTTCATTATCATCCTAACAGACATAGACAGTAACATCCTTTGCGGACGATACAAAGATCAGCAGAAAAATCAGCGATGCAACTGAAGTGGAGGCCTTGCAGAGGGACACGAACCAAAATATACAAATGGTCAGAAGACAACAATATGACATTTAACACTGAGAAATTTCAGTTCTTGAGATATGGTAGAAGTGAGGAACTTAAACAGACTACATATTATGCTCCAGATAGACAAGAAATTCAGAGAAGCACGAAAGCGGTCGACTTGGGGGTAATAATGACCGATGATGCCAAATTCGAGACACAAAATCAGATAGCAATCAACAAAGCAAAAAGAGTCGCGGGACAGGTACTAAGAACGTTCAAAAGGAGGGACAAGACAGTAATGATTCCCCTGCTGAGAACACTGATCATACCAAAACTTGAATACTGATCAGTTTTGACGTCCCCATATAAAAAGGAAGAAATTAATAAACTAGAAGAAACGCAGACATTTCACAGCCAAGATTGATGGCTCCAAAGAACTCAACTACTGGGAAAGACTTCGCAAACTAAATCTGTACTCCCTGGAAAGAAGAAGAGAGAGGTATACCATAATCTACATATGGAAAATTATTTATCGAAAAACTGGTACCAAACCTCAAACTAAACCCAATTACCATCCAAACAACGCTGGGCAATAGGAAAGGCAGAATATGTAGTGCTCCTAAATTAAAGGCCCGACAAGGGACTTCCTCAACTCTGAAAGAAAATAGCTTGGTTGTCAGGGGGCCAAGAATTTTCAACCAGCTTCCAAAGAACCTCAGAAACGTTGCAGGAGTCAAAGTTGAAGTCTTCAAGAGAAGACTACATGCCTGGCTGAGGACGGTACCAGATGAGCCGGGTGTACCTGGCTATGTACGGTGGAGAGTGCAAGAGAGCAACTCGCTCCTCCACCAATCCAGGACTAGAGGCGGGGCTACCAGCTTGACCTTCGTGTGAAGAAAGACCGACGCACGGAGCCCTAACGAGGTTAGCGAGGTATATATATATGCAGTAAAATCACAGAATAACACATGATCTTATTAATAGGCAAACAACCACAGGGAAAAAGGGAAAAGAAACACGAAATCCGAGCGCTTTCGTGATATATTCACATCTTCAAGGACAAGAAAGAAATAAAGAAATTTCTTTCTTGTCCTTGAAGATGTGAATATATCACGAAAGCGCTCGGATTTCGTGTTTCTTTTTCCTTTTTCCCTTGTGGTTGTTTGCTTATATATATACACACACAGCTGTACAAATATAAGGCTTGCTGAGATACGAGTATATGGCCTCACACACACACACGCACCTCATTTTTCACGCTTCCCCAAGCTTATCTTCATCGGGAGTCGAACCCCCGACCTCATTCTTTATAGTATAATAATTCATTTTTGCATAACCAAACATGACCTATTCTCACACCCCATTTTCTCCTGATATATAGTAACCTAAATCGCACTGACACGACTCGGTCCGAATGCGGTCCTAGGTGCGAAGCCGCCACCCACTGACATGTCAGAGACCAGCCTGAGCAGATCGGATCGAGTTAACTCAGCACGATTCCGATGTGGACATCACCCCAACTTAGACATATAAACACAGACTAGACAACTCCACAGACGATACCTGCCACCTGTGCCAGGACACACCACAAACAATTGAACACATTATGACAGACTGTACCACTCTAGCACAACATAGAACACAACACACCATCACTAGTGCGCTGAACCTTTGGTCCACTCCGGAGAGGGCGATCGGTTACCTGCGTGCCGCGAGCTTGCTCGATCAGGGTGGGCTGATCGACTAACCAACAACAACAACCTCTGGACCTAATCAATATGTGTGTGAAGTTTCATGTTTGTAACTGCTTCCATTTTGGACCTATGGCTGGAACACACACACACACACACACACGCGCGCGCGCGCGCGCGTTCTTTTATTATTATAGATTACTAGTACAGTTCCCGTCGCTTCGCTGACGGTTAGACAGGCTAAACTACAGAAAAGAACGCAGCCGTGAAAATTTTGAGCTTCACATTGTGTCAAGATTTCTGAATCTGGTATCTCCCAAAACCTCCTCACCCCCATTCATGCAACTTGGGGCTAACCCCCTCCCCCATTACCCCCACCTCTCCCATTACCCCACCCATCCCCCATTACCCCCACCCCCACCCTTCCCCCATTACTGCCCGGGATAAATTTCACAAACAGACAAACAGACAGGCTAAACTACAGAAAAGAACGCAGCCGTGAAAATTTTGAGCTTCACATTGCCGCCCGTAATACAATTTCTGAATTTTTTTCTCACAATTTTTTCTCACAATTTCTGAAAGTGTGACGGACGGACGGGACGGACAGACAGACGGACAGCTCTCTTATTATAGTATAGATTATTACGGGCGGCATTGTGAAGCTCAAGATTTTCACGGCTGCGTTCTTTTCTGTAGTTGTTGGTGTTGTTGTTTAGCCGATCAGCCCACCCTGATCGAGCAAGCCGGCGGCACGCAGGTAACCGATCGCCCTCTCCGGAGTGGACCAGAGGTTCAGCGCACTAGTGATGTTGTGTTGTGTTCGTTGTTGTGCTAGAGTGGTACAGTCTGTCATAATGTGTTCAATTGTTTGTGGTGTGTCCTGGCACAGGTGGCAGGTGTCGTCTATGGAGTTGTCTAGTCTGTGTTTATATGTCCGTAAGTTGGGGTGATGTCCACATCGGAATCGTGCTAAGTTAACTCGATCCGATCTGCTCAGGCTGATCTCTGACCTGTTAATGGGTGGCGGCTTCGCACCTAGGACCGCATTCGGACCGAGTCGTGTCAGTGCTTTGTGGGTTAGGTGTGTGTGTATGTGTTTTCTGTACTGTGTGATGTCTGTGGGGCGTGGTATGGAATGGAGTATTTGGTTATAATGTCTCTCTGGTGTTACCTTAATGGTGCGTGATTGTACATGTAGTGGCAAGGGTGTTGTGAGTTAGTTGTCGCTGCTGCCATGAATTGTGTTCCCCTCATGTCTAAATGTTCCCTAACTTTTAGTATTTTTGTTTCTGTGTGCAGGTGTTCTATTGATGTTGTTTGAGTACATCCTGTAATGATACGAAGTGCGTTGTTTTGTATTGTCTGTAAGGTGTTTATGTGTGTGTTTGAGATAATGGGTGCCCAGCATGGGCTAGCATAGTCCATAACTGAGCGAATATATTGTTTGTATATGAGTGATGTTGTTTCCTGCTGGTGTCCAAAGTTTGTGCCTGTTAGTACCCTAAGCGTGTTAAGTCTTGACGTACATTTGGTTTTAATGTCTGAATGTGGTTTGCAAAAGATAATGATGTGTTGTATGTGACACCAAGTATTTTGGTTCTGTGAGTGTGTGGAATGTTGATGTTGTTTAGTGTAAGCTGTGGAATTACCTGGTGTTCTTTTGTGTTGCTTGTAAGCAAGGTGATGGTTGATTTTGGGCGCTACTTGAGTCTATTGTGTGTGAGCCAGTCTTGTATACTGTTTATGTATGTTTGTAGGTTATTTGTAGCGGTGTCGATGTTGTTGTGGGTGGATGTTAGAGTGATATCATCTGCATATGATGATAAGGTAAGCTTGTTATCTATGGGTGTTGGAATGTCATGCATGTATAAGTTGAAGAGTGTTGGTGAGAGAACAGAGCCTTGAGGGACCCCGTTCGGAAAAAGCTTGTTTTTGGATGACTTGCCATTAAATATGACATGTGAGTATCTTCCTGAGAGATAGTTGCTCAGCCACCTTTTGGTGTTATTGTGCATGTTTGTGTTGAGTATTTTGTTTATGAGAGGGAAGCGTGGGATAGCATCAAATGCTTTACTAATGTCTATTGTTGCTAATAGTGTACGTTGAGCTGGTCGTCTGGAGTTGATGCCATCCATGATGTGCTGCGTGAGGTTAGTGAGTAATGTCGTGGTTGAGTGGTGAGGTCTGAATCCATGTTGAGTAGGCGATAGCGGAATGTGTGGGTTGGTGATTTGTAAGATTAGTCTTTCTGTTACTTTGGAAGGTGGGCATAGTAGTTTTATCGCGGTGCTGAGGCCTTCGGAGCCAGTAATTTTAATTATTTAATTTTAGGGGTGCACCGGATATGGCCATATCTATCCGGCCGGATATGTATTATTATGTACCGTATTATTTTTACACTCATATTGCTATGTTTTGTTTTGTATTGGGGCAAGCGCCCCCCCAAATATAAGATAAATAATAATTTAAGTATATTCAGATGTTTAATTGTTTTGTTCTCTTTCAGGTTCTTGTGTTGTATTAAACTATTAAGTATTAATCATGACAAGTTTTGTGTGGTCACTGTATACAATAAATAATCCTAGCGATATCACTGCAAAGTGTAATATTTGCCAAAAGATTATCAAACGTGGGACGGAGAAAGGTGGCCACAAAAGTCTTTTAGCACAACACCTCTTCATAATCATTTGAAGATTAATCACCCAAAAGAGTATGCTGAAGCCAAAAACGAAAATGACAAAAGAAGAATAGCTGCGACTGAATCAAAGGAAATAGGCATAGATAGAATACGGACTAGACCAGTGCTGTCCAACACCTCTTCATAATCATTTGAAGATTAATCACCCAAAAGAGTATGCTGAAGCCAAAAATGAAAATGACAAAAGAAGAATAGCTGCGACTGAATCAAAGGAAATAGGCATAGATAGAATACGGACTAGACCAGTGCTGTCCAACTTCTATAAAGCCGCGGGCCAAGATGTTTACAGGAGTTAGATGGTGGGCCACAATTACACTTATTAAAAAAGTAAAATTGAAGGCCTATAATCATACACCGTTGGTTAATACGACTTAGGAACCCGCTGAATGTTGTTCTACCTACTAGAAATGACAAAATAGGGAAGAAAATTCTGAAATTAAATTTGGCAAAATTCCATTCCGCGGGCCGCCAGTTGGACAGCGCTGGGCTAGACCATCAACTTCTACTGGTAGTACTCTGAAAGAAAAGAAAATGGACCAAATGAGTAAGCAGATCTCAATAGAGGAAAGCTTTTCATCTAAAAAAATATGGGACATCAATGACTCCAGGTCTGTGATGATTCACGGTAAAATTGGCATGATGATGGCGTTGGACAACCAGCCATTTACTTTAGTTGAAGATGATGGTTTTATTGATTTAATGGCCTACCTCCAACCCAGATATCTCTTACCGAGCAGAAGGTACTTCTCTGATACTATAATTCCTCGTCTTTATAATGAGTTCGTCTAAAATTGCTCAGAAGCTAGAAGAAGTAAAGTATGTCAGCTTTTCTTCAGATATATGGACATGCACAACCTCTCAAGAAAGTTTTATTTCATTATCGGGTCACTGGATACGTAAAGATTTTGAAAGATACGATGCTGTGCTACATGCCTCTCATTTCTCATGGTCGCATACCGGCAAGAATATATCTGAAAAGTTTCGCTCTATGTGGGATAGTTGGGATCTTGATGCAAATAAGAGGAATTTATTGGTGAGGGATGGAGCTAGTAATATGGCTCTTGGTAGTGACCTGGCTGAGGCTGAAATACCTTCAATACACTGCAGCATTCATTTACTCCAACTGGTTATTAGTGACTCAATTATAGTTCAGAGGAGTGTAATTGATATCCTTGCAAAAAGTCGCCGCCTTGCAACTCACTTTAATCATTCTCCTGTGGCCTGTAACAATTTCAAACACATTCAAGTGCAGCAAAATCTTGAGCCTCTCCTATTGGTTCAAGATGTCCCAACACGTTGGAACAGTGCATATTTGATGCTAGAAAGATTATATAAATTAAAAATTCCAGTGCAACTGTATTTCGCTGATCGTAGTGAATTACCTACCATCACATCCTTCGAGTGGACACTGATACGAAAATCTCCTTAAAATATTAAAACCATTCTTCCAACTAACTCAGGAAATGAGTTCGGAAAAATGAACTTTGTCTTCCGTAATCCCAAGCATTTGTATTTTACAAATATTTCTTTCAAAGATTGGCCATGATGACCAAGGTGTTCAAACGACAGTAGTAGATCAGAGATAATGATCAATGTTGCAAAGGGGGGTGGGGGTATGTTGCAGAAGGGTCCTCGGGGGGAGAAGGGAGGATGACCTCTCCCCAAAGGGGTAGCCTTAACCTAAGAGAGGAAGAGAAAGGAGAGACGGAGGAGGTCTTTGGGGGAGAAGCTGGGATGTCCTCACTCCCCCAAAGGGAAACCTAACCTAAGTCTTAACCTAAGAAGGAAGGGGAGAGATCTTTATTCCGTCGAAGTTCGCATCATTATGCTCCCTCTGAAGCCGAGCAGGCCTTATATAGAGGTAGATTGAGTTGCCAGATATTACTTTTTATTTTAATTGTTCAGGTATACATTAATAGGGTGAGTTGCTAGATACCACAATTTATTTTATTTGCAGGAGTTGCCAAATAGTGTTTTAATTGTTCAGGTATACATTATTAGGGTGAGTTGTTAGATATCACCATTTGTTTTAATTTTATTTATATTATGGAGAGTTGCTAAATACCACCATTTATTTTAATTTTTTATATATATGAGGATAGTTGTCAGCTACCACCATTTATTTTAATTCACACGAGTAGCAGTTTTTAAAAGCAAGATCAACTTCTCCTTAATGTTATTCAGAAAAAAAAATCACTAGACAATTGGCAAAAACAAGTCGTTCCATTATCATATCTCTTGAATTAATATTCAATTTACCATTCGTTTTCACTAAAACCTTAGAATGTATATCGTCTATTTACTTTTGACAATCCTTTCTTCTCCGAGCTAAATAAAACATCATTACAGCATTCTGTTTATTCAGACGAAGAAATATACATTGGAATGATAAAAATAAAAATAAAAAAATAATATAAGATATACGAAACGTATAATCGTCAATACGTTAAATATATTGAAAATAAATACATACACTTTTTAATTCATGCACGTTACCGTTTTTAAAAGCAAATGAACTTAAAATGGTTCAGAAAGAGAGTTAATTATTAAAACGAAACCCGATATTAACTCTGTCTATTTAATTATGACAATCCTTTCTTGCGATTGAAAAACAAATTGCATCAGAAAAATAACATTACACACCTTTTATATATGTATATTATATACAGGGCGTCCCAAAAAAATGTATACACACTTTAACAGCTGATAGCTCAATTGATGTTTCTTTCTTTCCAAGTTAAACCCATTAGAATTAATAATGGCAGTCAGACTAAGCTTTGAACAAAGGAAATTCATTCTAAAATGCTACTGGAAGTGTGAAAACGCAGTTGAAGTGCAAAGACAGTTTAGGAGGGAGTTTCAAACAGATCCACCAACGCGACTTACCATCACTCGAATTAGAGATAAGTTTGAAGCCGATGGAACTGTTCAGAATGTCCACAAGAAGCGTTCCGGAAGACCAGGGACATCGACAAGCCCCACAAAGCAAGAAAGAGTACTGGAAACGTATCACCAAAGTCCAAGAAAATCTGTGCGGCAAGCGAGTCGTGAGGTAGGAATTTCAGAATCGTCTGTCCAACGCATTTTGAAGCGCTGTCAATGGAAAAGTTACATTCCAAGATTAGTCCATGCTATTAATGAAGATGATGATCCGGACCGAAGAGTGGAGTATTGCGAGTGGTACTTGGCACGATGTGGATGTGGATTGGACGAAGGGGTTTCGTAGAATACCCTCCGCGTTCACCAGACCTCACACCACTAGACTTTTTTTATGGGGATACTTAAAAGACAAAGTCTACGCTATAAAACATGCAACAGTCGCTGAATTGAGAGCAGCCATTGAACGAGAATGCACACAAATACCAAACGAAATGTTTCGTGATGTTTGCGATTCCATTGCTTCGCGTTATCAGCAGTGCCTGGACCAGAACGGACGTCAGTTTGAAAACAGGCGTTGACAAAACAATTAAATAATGTCAGTAGATTCTATTACATTTTGAAAATGAAATGTATTTTAATAAACACTGCCTTTATAATTATTTAAAGTGTGTATACATTTTTTTGGGACGCACTGTATATATATATATATATATATATATATATATATATATATAAATAAATAAAGAAAAACAATAATTGTTTAAACGCCGTTCTATTTACTTTCTTTCAAATCATCTCTGGAAGAAGAAATATATAAAATGAAGGCAAGTGAGCCCTCGAGGCAAAGGCTGACCGCGAACTAGACACTTCGGAATGTGCGGGGCAAACTTTCACCGAAACACACGCTTCCATCTCCTGTCCACGCGAATGTCTTCCATGTATATAAATGTTTTATTTTATCAACTTCGTTGTTTTTCTTTACGTTTAATTTGCATGCTATCATATTCAAAATTATTGTGTTATTAAACGAATCAAAAAAATGGAAAGAATTAAATAAAATTACTTTTGCTAGTGAAGGTAAAACTGAATTTAAAATTTATATATATACACACACAGAAGAGATTTTTGTCAGAGAACGACACACAATATATATACAAACATATAGGGTGGTACAAATTACAGTAGTAATAATAATAGCTAACTCAGTTTTCCTTTTCACTGAATTGTTCATTCTAACAATGGTCAAGCTTTTCACTCCGCCTTAGACCTACAGTTTAACGTGGAAACCGAACTAAGCTGCAGCACGGGCGGGCAGAAATTACATGGGATGCATTACTTATTGAGGTACTTCTTGTCCTTGTAACTCCCTATCTTTCATGTACACTTTCCACATTGTGTCCGGCAACTATTACAAAAGCTCTTTCCAAAATTTTTGTGAAAGAAGCTTTATGCAAAAGTGTAATGAAAAAAGAACAGCTTCATAGTTCATTCACACCATGCGTACACTTATCTCGTGTACACAGTTAGTAGAAAATAAAACACACCAATGAAACTCTAGACTCATTTAAAATACAGAATTCATTCACACCATGCGTACACTTATCTCATCTACACAGTTAGTGGAAAATAAAACGTACCAATGAAACTAGACTCATTTAAAATAACCTAAAGTAAGCATATATCATCCCTCAATTTCGTAAAAAAATTTCTACAACGCATTCTTTCATCCGTCCTTGGACTATCGTGATCGGTGGCCGTTCTCTGCGCCCAGATGATGTAGTGACCCGTGGTACGGGCGCCACGTAAAACTAGATCCCCTTCATCAAATGACCTAGATATTGCGAAGGGAGATAAACAGTCCATAGCAATCAATCGACAGATTGCACTGACGACGCAATGTTGTATACATCCGGTTACAACAACCAAATATGAGTTATATGACGACCAAGCCTAATGGTTACTTTGATTACGACACAACTGGATTGAAGTTTGTAACCCAACCACGGTTAGTGAATTAACTTTTGGATTAACCTTTTGGAATACGTTATTTCTGTGACCCTTCTAAACTATTCTCTGTTCTTATACATATATGATTTGTCATAAATAAATTTATACAAATAAATTATATTAACATAGTGATGGTATGCATTGTATAAATTATACCATTGTTGCGAGTTATCATTTAAACTAAACATGCTTCTAAAATCGACATCGTTGAACCCGTGTAAGAACTTGAAAACTTCGATGAGTTGACCGCGCAGCCTCCGAGTTTCCAGCAAAAACAATGGGATGCTCATTTATCTACCAACCAACCAGGCATTTTCGTGCATTTTCACGAACTAAGCACATTTTATTCACAATCCGGCACACTATTTGAGAGAAACATGTGCCCATATTTTTCCTTTTGCCTAGCAAACGATACTCGTCTCAATTCTATTAAATACTCACGCAGACCTTTAGCCAAAATCTCACTGCAAACCACCTCATGATGTATATTAATATAGTTGTAAAAATACTTAAGATTGTCCATGATGACAAGATTTACATTTTCAACCGTAGGGTACGAGTAGTCGGTATGGTGTAACATGATATAATACCGCTTGTCACACCACTCATCCACAAGACTCACTACCCATAACCGCTGCTTATCTTCTGAACGTGCTGATTCTTCTACTTCACGGTATATGTAAGCTTTTATAAAGTCTAGTCCTTCAACATACTTCAACACATCACTTGTACCACGAAATCCAGCAATGCTCTCGCCAGATTAGCTGTAGAGTATTTGTACCTCTTGTTCCTTCGCACGGTTCAATGTAGCCTTAAAAGCATCAAAGGATGCTAGAATAGGGGTCTTTCAGTGTTCACCACATCTTCACACTTTACCGAATATCACTTCATAAAACTCGAGTACGCAATATTAAAGGTAGCCATCACTATTTTTGGTCTACGTGAGAGAATACACATCTGAGATCCACGGCTTGCACCGCTCAATTGAGCACGCAGGGGGAGAGATATGCCCAGGTAGTAGCAGGAGGCACGTGACCATACAGGGGGGCGGTGCTTAGGACAGATAACTCAAATGAATGAATTTATTAATATCTTACCACCTGTTAATTTCTAGTTGAAAGAATAAGCACGAGACATCCCATTATAAAAGTTACGCCAGGAATTCCAGGGGTACAGGGGCACAATAGTACCCCGATGTTTAGTTAACTTTAAACTTGCTTTTTGTTGTGTTAAAACCAATTACTTATTTGAGGTTTAATAGTTCTTCCTCTTTCGAGCTCTGTTATCTGAAAGCCCTTCACTCTGTGGTCCTTAAGGTTTTCAATCCTATTTATTAATGTCTTTAAAGGACAGGACGTAGAAGTGAATTCTTACTGTGGTAACTTTATTCTGAAATGATAGGAGTTAAGTTTCTTTAGAGGAGTATTGAGCTGGTGAAGGAGAGAGTAGGTCTTTTCTTACAAATCACACTTTTATAGTATTCAATTCTTGAGTGAAATCCATCACTGCAAATTTTTACATACAAGTTGTATGTCAGTTAGGCATTTGAACGAAACGTTTTTGTAACACTGAATTCGATGTGTAACAGCGCAACTTCTCCAGATTGATATATATATATATATATATATATATATATATAATATAATAGAAGAAAACAGTTTTAGTATTTTGGTAAATATATTTATATTTAGATGTTATATTGACGTATTTGACCAGTGACGAAAATATATACATACAGTATGTACAACGGATCAGAGAAATAGAGAGATTAGCACATGGTTAACAAGCATTCATTAAAAGCGAAAGACATTTTAACAAGATATTGCTAATTTTATACATTCCATATTCTATTCCTACGGCTACTATGAGAAAAAAAAACCTTGGTTTAACTTTACTTGTTCTAATGCTGGCAGCAACAGAGATGAGTTTTTCAGAAATTTACGTTGCCAGCCATCTCCTGGCTCATATTTCTGCCCGGAATCGTGCAAAATCTGTTCCTCGAGTCGCCAAAATTTCCTTCATGCAATAAAATTGGGAAAATCTATACAATTCTAAGTCTTCTCGCTATTTCTGGCATCTAGTTAAGAACCTCTACATCAACTTTACATGTTCTTCCTCTCCTCACCTTTTCCAATCTGGCTCAGGAGCCGTCTCTTCTCTTCACCAAGCTGAACTATTCGCTCGAACTTTCGCTTCCAACTCAACCCTGAACGATTCCAGTGCTATTCCCCCGACATAATTACGTCTGAAACAACCACAATCGCCTCATTGTGCTTTACTGTGTTCAAGAACAAATTCATGCCTAAAGATATCTTAGCCGTGAAAAACTCTTTCGTCTTTGTCTTTCATCTGATACTATTCCTTCCTGCTCGAAGTTCGCTTTCATTCAGCATGTCGTAAAGAAGGGTGATCACTCTGAACCCTCCAACTATCTTCCATTTGCTTTGTTTTCTTGCCTTTGTAATGTTTTTGAATCCATCCTTAATAGGAAAAATCTTAATCACCCCTCTTCGTACAGTCTTCTTTCAGATCGTCAGTATGGGTTCTACATGGGAAACTCTACTGGCGATCTTTTTGCATATCTCTCTAACTCTTGGTCATCCCCTTTTTGGGATTTCGGTGAAACCTTTGTTAATGCGATATACATATCAAAAGTTTTTTATGGAGTCTGACACAAATCTTTAATTTCGAAACTACTATCCTTTGGTTTCAATCCTTCTATCTGTGCCTTCCTCTCTATTTTCCTTTGGGGACGATCTACCGATGCGGATGTAGCTGGCCACTGTTTTTCTCCTAAAGCTATTAACAGTGATGTTCCTGATTCTGTACTGTCACCCACTCTTTAACTTTTATTGACCAAATTACACACTTTTCAATGGATTAAATGAAACATCTAAATAACCCAATCCTTTATTATATAAAATACATAATTAGTTTATATAATACACGACCTTAAATACAAATTCTTTTATCACGTAATGAGTTACACTGTGCATGAATGAGTACGTACAAACTACATTAATAAAAAAGTTTTTACTAAGAAGTCACGAGACAAAGGCCGTCTGGAGTGAGTTTATAGAAATTCAAGGAGTCCAAGTTGATCACGATTCGTCCAAGTTTGTCGAAGAAATAAACGTTGTCCTCCACACACCGCCGTCGGGAGCGCTGATGCGTTACTGAAATCGAGCAGCTACCGAAGGGCAGAAAGTGTTGACTAGACGGCGGGAGCAGCAGCAGCAGCAGCAGCAACAACAACAACAGTTAAGAGAGACGAGGGTCGGCGATGGGAGATGGGGTCGGCTAATGGAGCATCAGGTACTTGAAGCAGTCGCTGTAGAAGAAGAGCCGAACTCGATTCATGCTGGACGCATTTGAAGCGAGGATATATTGACAATATATACAAATTCGCTACGCCGTCAGCGCCAGCACAGGAGGCCAACGGAATCTGCTTGGTGGTGAGCTTGCGTCGTACACAAATCTGATTGTTGTTGCTGTTGCTGATTGAAACTGAAGATAGACACAGAAGTTATGTGGCCAACTTCCATGCTCAAATCTCGTTGTCCGCTGACTGTTCAGAACAACGACAAGAGGTGAGGTCGAACCCACATGAACACAATTTTGGGTTCGCTAAAATAACAGCCTGAGAATTGTTCCTGTTCAACCAACCCGATTATCCAAGCTATCCATGAGTCCTGCCATTTATCTCTAAGCTATGGACTTTTTGGTACGAAAACGTCTGTCTGTAGCTCCACTTAACCGACAGTGCAGTATTATTTCTAATCAATTGTATATATTTCTATCCTTAGTATATGAACTGTCATTGTATTAATAATATTTGTCATATGGACTATAGTCTGCCAATAAACCTTTTCATTTTCATTTTCATTTAATCGTTTTGGTAAAATTGAGGAAACTGCTGCCTCTGTTTCCTGATCAGAAACTCTCCGCCTTTTTCTGGTATGGTGTAAGGAATCGTTGCAACCATATTCACTGTACGAGTCTACTTTACTGTCACTGTCTTCTAATCTAGATTTACACTTCACTAATGCAGTCAATGGCTGAATAATCATTTTGGTCGGTATTATTATCACCACAATTGAGAGGCATCACTGACGTCACCACTGGGGTAACGGTCACTTCAGGTAATGGTGTGGGTGCACGAGGTGGGTCGGGGGAAAAAACCTCAGGTTGCCCTTGTGGTGGGAAAAATATGGTGTGGTGGTAATTATGTGCTTCTAAGTAAACAAAACGGGCTTTATATAACACAGAGGCAACTAAAGGATTTATGTAAAGATGCACCAGTTCTTCCGGAACGGTTGGCCGCAATTTTACCGAGCGATATATTTATCAACTTGTGTGCTTCAAACACGTTTGGAACGGCAGATATCATGTTCACCACTTAGCAATTGGTCAAGGCACAGAGAGATATAACACACGACTCCACCCTCTATTTCCAATCTTGTAATGAATTAAAGTGAAAGTTTCGCCTGCTTTTATGCAATGTCGTTGTGACGTCATTACCAGGCTCTTTTAATCATTTAAGGTCGTGTATTATATAAACTAATATACTTTATATAATAAAGGATTGGGTTATTTAAATGTTTCATTTATTCCATTGAAAAGTGTGTAATTTGGTAAAGTTTGTGGATTGGTCAGAGAGTGCGACTTAATAAATCATTGATCAATAAAAGTTAGAGTGGGTGACAGTAGAGATTCAGGAACATCACTGTTAATAGCTTTAGGAGAAAAACAGTGGCCAGCTACATCCGCATCGGTAGATCGTCCCGAAAGGAAAATAGAGAGGAAGGCACAGATAGAAGGATTGAAACCAAAGGATAGCAGTTTCGAAATTAAAGATTTGTGTCAGACTTCATAAAAAACTTTTGATATGTATATCGCATTAACAAAGGTTTCACCGAAATCCCAAAAAGGAGATGACAAAGAGTTAGTGAGATATGCAAAAAGATCGCCAGTAGAGCTTCCTATGTAGAACCCATACTGACGATCTGAAAGAAGACTGTAAGAAGAGGGGTGATTAAGATTTTTCCTATTAAGGATGGATTCAAAAACATTACAAAGGCAAGAAAACAAAGCAAATGGAAGATAGTTGGAGGGTTCAGAGTGATCACCCTTCTTTACGACATGCTGAATGAAAGCGAACTTCGAGCAGGAAGGAATAGTATCAGATGAAAGACAAAGACGAAAGAGTTTTCCACGGCTAAGATGTCTTTAGGCATGAATTTGTTCTTGAACACAGTAAAGCACAATGAGGCGATTGTGGTTGTTTCAGACGTAATTATGTCGGGGGAATAGCACTGGAATCGTTCAGGGTTGAGTTGGAAGCGAAAGTTCGAGCGAATAGTTCAGCTTTGTGAAGAGAAGAGATGGCTCCTGAGCCAGATTGGAAAAGGTGAGGAGAGGAAGAACATGTAAAGTTGATGTAGAGGTTCTTAACTAATGCCAGAAATAGCGAGAAGACTTAGAATTGTATAGATTTTCCCAATTTTATTGCATGAAGGAAATTTTGGCGACTCGAGGAACAGATTTTGCACGATTCCGGGCAGAAATATGAGCCAGGAGATGGCTGGCAACGTAAATTTCTGAAAAACTCATCTCTGTTGCTGCCAGCATTAGAACAAGTAAAGTTAAACCAAGGTTTTTTTTCCCATTAGTAGTAGTAGGAATAGAATATGGAATGTTTAAATTAGCAATATCTTGTTAAAATGATTTTCGCTTTTAATCAATGCTTGTTAACCATGTGCTAATCTCTTTATTTCTCTGATCCGTTGTACATACTGTATATATACTGTATATTTTCGTCACTGGTCAAATACGTCAATATAACATCTAAATATAAATATATCTACCAAAATACTAAAACTGTTTTCTTCTATTTTATATATACTGAGTGATCCAGATAAATGGGACCCATAAAAAAAAGCCAAATATTCTTAATATTTAATTCCTTTCATAAAAACTATATATCATTCGAAAGAGTAGAGTTACAAGTTTATTATGAAATATTTATTTTTTAAAAATGACTCCTTTCAAATGTGCTCCATTAGTTGCCAAGCATTCCAGTGTTCTCGCTTGTAAGTTCTGCATCACTTTTGCAAGAGTGTGCGGTGGTATGGCCTGTATCTCTGTGATGGCGGCCTTCAATTCTTGCATGGTCGTTGGGTTATTTCTGTAGACCCTACTCTTTAAATATCCCCAGAGATAATAATCAAGGGAGAAAAATCCGGAGACCTTGCGGGCCATTCAACGTCTCCAAATCTTGAGATTAACTCGCCTGGAAACGTTTGACGCAAAACTGCCATGCAGTTCCTCGTGGTATGGAAGGTAGTCCGTCTTGTTGGAACCAGTGGTTTTCTAGACGAAGATCTCTTAATTTAGGAATAAGGAAATCGGTCAACATTTTTTCGTAGCGATCACCATTTACAGTGACCGTGTTTCCGGTGGAATCCTCGAAAAAGTACGGCCCTATGATTGAGATGCAGTAAGACCACACCAAACAGTTACACGCTGACTATGCAACGGGACTTCGGTAATATTCAATGGATTTTCTGTTGCCCAGAAACGACAATTTTGTTTGTTTACAGTTCCATTCAAGTGAAAATGGGCTTCGTCTGACATAATCAAAGTTGCTAGAAAATTGGTGGTGTCATTTACCTTCTGTTGGATCCATTGACAGAATTGTCGTTTTCGTGCGAAATCTCCATCGTTTAGTTGTTGCACTGTTTGAATTTTATATGGAAAGAGCATTAAATTTTGCTTGAATATACGGTGTGTTGTTCCATATCCAACTCCTAACAGCTGAGAAGCACGTCTGATGCTTATGTTAGGATTATCCTGTAAAATTTCATGAGTTCTGTTAATGATCTCGTCTATCCTTGCTGTGCGCACTCTTCCAGTTGGTTTTCTTTTTCCAATGCTGCCAGTTAGGGAAAAATTTCTGACACACCGACGGATTACTTTCTTAGAAGGTGATTTTGACATCTGAAAATTTGTCTTGAAAGATCTTTGAGCTGAAACTACACTTCTTCCATGCTCATAATATTGCTCAGTTATGAAACGCAGCTGTTCCACAGTCCATGCAGTCATCTTGAAGGGTTAGTTTTAACTAACACTTTTATTTTGTTTTGTATCTTGTCTTGTATTGTCAAAACCTATACAATCCTGTACAAACTTGTAACTATCCTCTTTCGAATGATGCGTATGATTTTATAAAAGGACTTATACTTTAAGAGTTACAGGGGTTTCTTTTGGGTCCCATTTCTCTGGATCACCCTTTATATATATATATATATATATATATATATATATATATATATATCAATCTGGAGAAGTTGCGCTAATGTTACACATCGAATTCAGTGTTACAAAAACGTTTCGTTCAAATGCCTAACTGACATACAACTTGTATGTAAAATTTAGCAGTGATACGATTTCACTCAAGAATTGAATACTATAAAAGTGATTTGTAAGAAAAGACCTCTCTCCTTCACCAGCTTAATACTCCTCTAAAGAAACTTAACTCCTCTCATTTGAGAATAAAGTTACCACAGTAAGAATTCACTTCTACGTCCTGTCCTTTAAAGACATTAATAATAGGATTGAAAACCTTAAGGACCACAGAGTGAAGGGCTTTCAGATAACAGAGCTCGAAAGAGGAAGAACTATTAAACCTCAAATAAGTAATTGGTTTTAACACATAACAAAAAGCAAGTTTAAAGTTAACTAAACATCGGGGTACTATTGTGCCCCTGTACCCCCGGAATTCCTGGCGTAACTTTTATAATGGGATGTCTCGCGCTTATTCTTTCAACTAGAAATTAACAGGTGGTAAGATATTAATAAATTCATTCATTTGAGTTCTATCCTAAGCACCGCCCCCCTGTATGATCGGTCACGTGCCTCCTGCTACTACCTGGGCATATCTCTCCCCCTGCGTGTTCAGTTGAGCGCTGCAAGCCGTGGATCTCAGATGTGTATTCTCTCACGTAGACCAAAAATAGTGATGGCTACCTTTAATATTGCGTACACGAGTTTTATGAAGTGATATTCGGTAAAGTTTGAAGATGTGGTGAACACTGAAAGACCCCTATTCTACCATCCTTTGATGCTTTTAAGGCTACATTGAACCGTGCGAAGGAACAAGAGGTACAAATACTCTACAGCTAATCTGGCGAGAGCATTGCTGGATTTCGTGGTACAAGTGATGTGTTGAAGTATGTTGAAGGACTAACTTTATAAAAGCTTACATATACCGTGAAGTAGAAGAATCAGCACGTTCAGAAGATAAGCAGCGGTTATGGGTAGTGAGTCTTGTGGATGAGTGGTATGACAAGCGATATTATATCATGTTACACCATACCGACTACTCGTACCCTACTGTTGAAAATGTAAATCTTGTCATCATGGACAATCTTAAGTATTTTTACAACTATATTAATATATATCATGACGTGGTTTGTAGTGAGATTGTGGCTAAAGGTCTGCGTGAAATGTAATAGAATTTAGAGACGAGTATCGTTTGCTAGGCAAAAGGAAAAATATGGGCACATGTTTCTCTCAAATAGTGTGCCGGAGTGTGAATAAAATGTTTAGTTCGTGAAAATGCACGAAAATGTCTGGTTGGTTGGTAGATAAATGAGCATCCCATTGTTTTCGCTGGAAACTCGAAGGCTGCGCGGTCAACTCATCGAGGTTTTCAAGTTCTTACACGGGCTCAACGATGTCGATTTTAGAAGCATGTTTAGTTTAAATGATAACTCGCAACAATGGTATAATTTATACAATGCATACCATCACTTGTTAATATAATTTATTTGTATAAATATTTATGACAAATCATTTATATATAAGAAGAGAAAATAGTTTAGAAGGGTCACAGAAATAACGTATTGCGTACGATAGTTACGTTTAGTTAAAAAATTATTAGCATATCTTAGCCACAAATCTCTCTCATGCATAAAATGTACTCGTATACCTGCTCCATATATATATATATATATATATATATATATATATATACGTACGTACATGAAAATAAATTGTACAACTAGTCCAAAAGGTTAATCCAAAAGTTAATTCACTAACCGTGGTTGGGTTACAAACTTCAATCCAGTTGTGTCGTAATTAAAATAACCATTAGGCTTGGTCGTCATATTCATATTTGGTTGTTGTAACCGGATGTATACAACATTGCGTCGTCAGTGCATTCTGTCGATTGATTGCTATGGACTGTTTATCTCCCTTCGCAATATCTAGGTCATTTGATGAAGGGGATCTACAGTTTTACGTGGTGCCTGTACCACGGGTCACTACATCATCTGGGCTCAGAGAACGGCCTCACATCAGGAGATAGTCCAAGGAGAGATGAAAGAATGCGTTGTAGAAAAAATTGTACGAAATTGAGGGGTGATATATGCTTACTTTAGGTTATTTTAAATGAGTAGAGTTTCATTGGTGCGTTTTATTTTCCACTAACTGTGTACACGAGATAAGTGTACGCATGGTTTGAATGAACTCTGAAGCTGTTATTTTTTCATTACACTTTTGCATAAAGCTTCTTTCACAACAATTTTGGAAAGAGCTTCTGTAATAGTTGCCGGACACAATGTGGAAAGTGTACATGAAAGATAGGGAGTTACAAGGACAAGAAGTACCTCAATAAGTAATGTATCCCATGTAATTTCTGCCAGCCCGTGCTGCAGCTTAGTTCGGTTTCCACGTTAAACTGTAGGTCTAAGGCGGAGTGAAAAGCTTGACCATTGTTAGAATGAACAATTCGGTGAAAGGGAAAACTGAGTTAGCTAATATTATTACTACTGTAATTTGTACCACCCTATATATATATATATATATATATATATATATATATATATATATATATATATATATATAAGAATTTTAAATTAAGTTTACCTTCACTAGCAAAAGTAATTTTATTTAATTCTTTCCATTTTTTTGATTCGTTCAATAACAGAATAATTTTGAATATGATAGCATGCAAATTAAACGTAAAGAAAAACAACGAAGTTGATAAAATATAAAACATTTATATACATGGAAGACATTCGCGTGGAGACAAGAGATGGAAGCGTGTGTTTCGGTGAAAGTTTGCCCCGCACATTCCGAAGTGTCTAGTTCGCGGTCAGCCTTTGCATCGAGGGCTCACTTGCCTCCATTTTATACATTTTTTCTTCCAGAGACGATTTGAAAGAAAGTAAATAGAACGGCGTTTAAATAATTGTTTTTCTTATATATAGAAGGTGTGTAATGTTATTTTTCTGATGCAATTTGTTTTTCAATCGCAAGAAAGGAGTCATAATTAAATAGACAGAACAAAGTGGATTTTTATTTCCATTTTATTTATTTAATGTAATTGTGTGTGTGTGTGTATATATTGATGTTTATACTTTTTTTTAAATTTTTTGATCATATATATTCCTGGTTCATATAACTTTCTTATACGATTTTTTATTTTTATTTTGATCATTCCATCGTGTGTAAAGGCTTGTCAAAAGTAAATAGAGCGACATTTAAATAATTATTGTTTTACTTATATATATATATATATATATATATATATATATATATATATATAATATTATAAAAAGGTGTGTAATATTATTTTTTCTGATGCAATTTGTTTTTCAATCGCAAGAAAGGATTGTCATAATTAAATAGACAGAGTTAATATCAGGTTTCGTTTTAATAATTAACTCTTTCTGAACCATTTTAAGGAGAAAGTTCATTTTCTTTTAAAAACGGTAACTCGTGTGAATTAAAAAGTGTGTGTATTTATTTTCACTATATTTAACGTATTGACGACTATACGTTTCGTATATCTTATATTTTTTTTTTTTTTCTTTTATCATTCCAATGTATATTTCTTCGTCTGAATAAACAGAATGCTGTAATGGTGTTTTATTTAGCTCGGAGAAGAAAGGATTGTCGAAAGTAAATAGACGGTATACATTCTAAGGTTTCAGTGAAAACGAATGGTAAATTGAATATTAATCTAAGAGATATGATAATGGAACGACTTGTTTTTGCCAATTGTCTATTGAGTTTTTTTTTCTGAATAACATTAAGGAAAAGTTGCGCTTGCTTTTAAAAACGGCTACTCGTGTGAATTAAAATAAATGGTGATAGCTGACAACTATCCTCATGTTGAGCGCAACTCTTTTATTTATGTTCTGCGCACCTTTATTTCTATTGCAACTTCTGACACCATTTATGTCGGGCACAACCCTTTTATTTACTTACGGTGCTGTACACCCTTTTAATTATGTTAATTCACTTCACTGACACCCTTTACGTGGTGCGCCAACCTTTAATTCTATTTCAAATTATTTCTTACGCGCGTGTTCTTTTCGTTCAGGATGACTCGGCCTATCCAGACGGATGGCCCTTTAAATTGATAGGCGTAAGTTCCTTCGGCTTACTGAAAGCCTACTTTGAATGTTAATTGACCCTCAGCTTACAAGAGAAGCCTATTGCAAGGTAGCTAAAAACAACACACGCCCTTTTGTAAAGTTTATTAAATTTCACTCAAATTAGTACATGAATTTAGAGAATTAGTCTGAAGTAAAATTACCAATTTTTCGTACAATAAAATCCAATTATAAATTCAAAGAAAAAGTTCAGTTATCTGAATTTTAAAATCATTTATACAGAGGGGCTTTTCATTTGCGTTACAAAACAAGTAACAATACATGAAGTTGTCGAAATCGACGAAGAAAACTGAAGAAATTCTTTACTTACAGTACAGGTGGCAACTATTCTCAGTTGTGCTGCGAAATGACCGCAGATTTGTTGCCCGCACAAAACAAAACGAAAGTCCGCCAAATAACGTGACTTCCTTCCTGAACCCAATTGACGGGTCATGCAAACTACGGCACAGACGTACCGTTTAACATTTAATTTGAACCAAATTAAATTAATTTAAAATTCACCAAATGTTTAGTCCGTTGACTAACATTAGTTAAGGTCTTCGAACTAAGTTCTCTTTTCTGGTCGCTAACAAAAAGTTATTGTAACCAAACTCGCGTAAACGAATGAAATGCAAATTTTTAAGTACAGTCATGAGACAGTTCAAATTTAACTTCTAAATTTTGTTATTTCATCACAAGTCTTTACCAAGGTATTTAAGCCACAGTTAACTTCAGGAGGACGAACCACAACTGACTTAACAATTTTAATTTTACCTTACAATTGTTAAGGACCCCGCCTTCTAATGTTCTGAAAGCCTATCAAACTATTTGTTTCTCTCAAGGCCGTTCCCCGGAAGGCGATTACCCATACATAAGGAAAGGAAAAAGCATCTTCACTAAGTTTTCCCAGGATCATTGTGCCCCTGATTGGAGCTGGACCTGACTTCCGAGTATAGACCCTTCCTTCCCAAAAATACATTTAAATATAGTTAATAGATTCGAAGCCACCTGATCTCCCAATTTTCTGACCCATGTCATGGTTAAATTTAGCAAGTGGATTCGAACTTGGCTTACAAAAATCGCACCACCAAGCGAAAGAGAAACTAACCATTTTACATCTGGATCGTTTGGTTATAAATAGTGGTGCACCGATTAATCGGTATCGGCACCTTTCATGCCGATTAATCGGCCATGCAAGGTATTTTCCTAATATCGGCATGCCAGGTGCCGATACCGATTAATCGGTGCACCACTAGTTATAAACCTCCGCGGCCAAGCAGTTTGGGTTTTCTCTTCCCATGAGAACAACAAATTAAAATCGAACGACCGTTCTACAATCGGAAACATCTTTGATTTATTCCTTTATGAATATTCATAACCCAAAACGCTTGGCTTTTAGAGATCTAAAAAATATAACCTCAGAACTAAAATTTCTACTCTTATTTTACAAAAGATTTCTGCATGCCAATTTCATGGTTACGACATCCTCATATAAATAAAAAATTAAAATAAATGGTGGTATTTAGCAACTCCATAATATAAATAAAAATTAAAATAAATGGTGATATCTAACAACTCACCCTAATAATGTATACCTGAACAATTAAAACTATTTGGTAACATGTAAATAAAATAAATGGTGGTATCTAGCAACTCACCCTATTAATGTACACCTGAACAATTAAAATAAAAAGTGATATCTGGCAACTCAACCTACCTCTATATAAGGCCTGCTCGGCTTCAGAAGGAGCATAATGATGCGAACTTCGACGGAATAAAGATCTCTCTCCTTCCTTCTTAGGTTAAGACTTAGGTTAGGTTTCCCTTTGGGGGAGTGAGGACATCCCAGCTTCTCCCCCAAAGACCTCCTCCGTCTCTCCTTTCTCTTCCTCTCTTAGGTTAAGGCTACCCCTTTGGGGGGAGGTCATCCTCCCTTCTCCCCCCGAAGACCCCTCCCCTCCCCTCTCACCCCCTTCATTGCATACCCCCTCCCCTTTGCAACATTGATCATTATCTCTGCAACATCTCTGCACTCTCCCATTTTGCGCCCATGCTACTAACGACAAAGAGAGAACTCCTGACTTCTCTTCGAGCGCGTTTCTTGTCGGAGAGTAATGATGGGAAGTCTTTGAACATAATGAAAAAACAGGGCTTATGTGACTGCGACTGCAATAGATCCGCGGTATAAGTTATCTTTCTTTACAAGATCAAAAAGAGCAGGCTAAATCCTGGCTGATTGAAGAAGTCATAGGTATTGAAAATGACGAAGGCGGTAATGATTCTAATGAAAATGAAAGTGGAAGCGAAAGAAGCTCAAATTCTAATTCTCCTATGCGAAAGAGGAAAGACGAAGAGGACATTCTTGAAGCGTGTTTTATGGAGATCACAAAAGGAGTGCAATCTGGGGAAGTAAGTTACAAGAGAAGAAAGGTTGAAAAAAAGACTGCTCCTGTTCTACTGATTGCAGGGGAGTTAGACCGATATGCATCTGAACCTCTTGTAGATACGAAACGCTGTCCAGTTCAAATTTGGAAGCAGGAGGACGGATTTCCTCTCCTTAAAACTATTGTTTCAAAGCTTCTCTGCATACCCGCATCCTCCGTATTTTCAGAGAGAATGTTTTCTGAATATGGAAACATCTATGAAGCAAGGCGATCCCGAATATTGCCTAAAAGAGGAGAAATGCTCTTGTTTCTGCACCACAACGGAAAAAAGTTCTAAATCACTGTTGTTGAGTTTTTTTTATTCTGAAGACCTCCAGGCTGAATGGCGGCATCTGACCTACACAATACTGCCCTCCATTCATTGATTTCATTCCAGGCACTTTATATTGTATTCAATGTATTGTTTTACATTTGTCAAGCTTGTAATGTTTTGTATTGTTTTGAAAATAAAGGAAAAAAAAGAGAAAAAAGAATGGAAAGCAAGTGCAGGGCTCTAGCAATATTTTACTCTTTTTAACAAATTTAACGCCTAGACATTTTTATAAAAAGCTCTGATTATATCAATAGAACTGGAATCGTTAAGCATGGACAGATATTTTATTTATTCTTATCATCAGTATTGTGTTGATTTAATATAAAAAGTGTTGCTGGACTGGTTTAGGGGTGGGCCCTGGAGGGCTTTCCATTTTTTTTGTATATAAAATATTATTTGTAATGTGTTCTCATATTATGGCAGATTTTCATACAGGTGTTAATTTTCTAATGTCTTGGCCTATATCCGGCATATCCGGCCGGATATGACCCATATCCTGCCAGATACAGGATATTTCGCAATATCCAGCCGGATGTCATATCCGGTGCACCCCTATTAATTTATTAACACCCAGGTGCACAACCTCGGGACCTAATCAATATGTGTGTGTGAAGTTTCATGTTTGTAACTGCTTCCATTTTGGAGTTATGGCTGGAACACACTGTAACTGCTTCCATTTTGGAGTTATGGCTGGAACACACACACACACACGTCCTTTTATTATTATAGGTAGATTATAGACAGAATATCCTTTTTGTTCTCACTCAAGTTCGCTTTCAACAGTTTGATTTTTTTCTTTCGACTGTTTTAATTTTGCCATTTGTCTATTTCAGAAACTTTATCGTCTCATTAATTATCTATCCACCAACTACACTTCGTGATTTTCCACGCTCGTATTTCCCTTCACGCTCGCACTTCCGTATCTCATTAGACAAGTATTTAATGTGCCCGAAACTGTATTTTATATATGTAGTTTTATACCATTGTTCGGCTTTTTTTAATGCCCCCTGATTTCGTATTCCTTAATTATGTTTACTGCCTTAAATTAATTTCTTTTGTAGTATACCGACTAACGACTTCTAATATTGTAAACGTTTGTATTGTCGTAAAATGTTTATTTTATTATGTTTATACCTCTATATGGTTTCCATATTTATTTTGTATATATATATTCTTTATATACTCTCTCTGTACACACACACACAACACACACACACACACACATATATATATATATATATATATATATATATATATATATATATATATATATATATATATATATATACAGTTAAATCGGAAGTCATGAGTTCTGTCCCACAAGGGACAGCATTAGCTCCCTTGCTGTTCATAATAATGATTGCAGATATTGATGCAGATATTAAGGACAGTAGTGTATCATGTTTCGCAGATGACACAAAGATATGTAAGGAAATATTGAACGAAGGTGACATAAGAAAATTACAAAACGACATTGAAACATTATTCCAGTGGGCAGAAGACAACAATATGAAGTTCAACGAAGAAAAATTCCAACTTCTAAGATATGGTAATAACAAGGAGCTACAGAAAAAAGGGTACAAAACTATGCGAACCAAACACATAACACCAAATCCACAAGTCAGGGATCTTGGAGTAATAATGTCGTCGGATGCAGAATTCAGAGAGCACTATAAAATCAAAATTACAACGGCTAGAAAAATAATGGGAATCATCTGGAGGAGCTTCCGCAGCAGAAAAGCAAACATCATGCTCAAATTATGGAAGAGTAGTCCAGTGGTGGCCAACCGCGGCGCATTGCGCCAAAGGTGGCGCATCAAGTACTTTGAAGTGGCGCATCGAGGTCTAGTATGAATTGTGCTAAATTTTCACTTCTAACACTAAATATTAAAAATCAAAGATTTAAGCAGTTAAGATGTAGTTAAGCAGTTAAGATGTAATCTCATTAAGGTAAATATTTTTCACATTATATTTCTATTTAAGGTAAATATTATATTATATTTTATTTGTAATTTTTTCACAAATTTTTTTTTGGCGCATCCGAATTAAACCTAACCTAAAAATGGCACGCATCAAAAAATGGTTGGCCACCACTGGTCTAGTCCTACCAATAATTGACTATTCCTCAGTACTCACAAGCCCACACAGAAAACGAGACATTGCGAACATTGAAGCTATACAAAGGACTTTTACGTCTAAGATAGAGGAAACGGAAGGTGAAAACTACTGGTCTCGATTACAATCCCTGGAACTCTACTCTCTCGAAAGAACGCGCGAGCGGTACACAGTAATATACACTTGGAAAATACTTGAGGGCTCTGCCACTAATCTTAGAAATGAAACAGAAACAAACTGGAATGAGAGAAGAGGCAGATTTTCTACGGTCCCAACAGCGGTGGGACGAGGGGCCACGAAAATGAGGCTGGAAAATACCCTCAGAATACGAGACCCAAAACTTTTCAATGTCCTACCAAAGGAAGTGAGGAATCTCCAGCACACCGACCTAAATAACTTCAAGAACCAGTTGGACAGATTCCTGCGCAAAGTCCCTGACCAGCCATGCGTGGCTGGCTACGAGGGCAGGAGGAGATGAGACAGCAATTCCCTTCTTCACCAAATCCCGTAAATGAGGCGGGATGCTGCAGAGGGGTCGACCGCAGGTCGATTCTGAACCTTCGTTCAAACTCACCTAAAGTGTGTATATATAATTATAATATATATATATATATATAACACATTCGTACGATATATGCATGACTTATATATATCGAAATTATTATATGAATTGAGTAGTTTTTATGTAGTTGAATTTGTTTAATGTATTTGGTATTTCGCACGTTAACATTTTTAATTTATGAATGAATTTATTTTTATCAAATCGTCTACCGCATAAAATATTCATTATGTATTTTATTCCGTTTAAAATCTTCCTATTTACGGCAATATCCTCGCGTATCTAACTACTTTTGAGTAAAAAACTCGGTACGTTAAATTATTCGTAATTAAACTAACCCGAAAAGGGAGTATTATTACATTAAATTGGTAATTGTCCATTTTATTATAAACAGTGGGCGTAACTTGTTTTTCATTCGTAATTCGTCCACTCGAGATTAGAAAATTTTCTTCGTCTCGTGAACCACGCGGTGAGTTTCGCTCCGTTTGTGACATTTATTTTAGAACTTCGTTTGGATTTTTTTTACTGCTTTTATGTAATTATTTATACTCTCGTTTTCAGATTAGCTGATGATGAATCTAGTTAGATTCGAAACGTCCTACTGGAATAAATGTTTTATGCAATCACCTTGGTCTTCATCTTCATATATATATATATATATATATATATATATATATATATATATATATATATATATAAGCACACCGGACAAAAATTAGTCACCCCTCTCAGAATGTACCTAATAACGTGTGACGGCGCCTCTGGCCTTGATAACCGCACGAATCCGGCGAGTTTAGTATGCGGAGGTACGCCTGCTGGTTCAAATTCATCGTCACTGGAACGAGAGGGCCCATTTCTTGGTACGAAAAACATCCCCAGAACATCACGGAACCACCTCCAGCCTGAACAACACCTTCGACGCATTCAGGATTAAAGGCTTCATTGGACCTGCGATGTACTCGTCGCCTCCCATCATTGGAGAACAAACAAAAACGGGACTCATCGGACCAAATTACACGTTTCCAATCTGCCGCAGTCCAGTTTTTGTGCCTCTTGAGCCCATTTATAACGTGCCAATTTGTGACTTGCTGTTAACAGCGGCCTCTTCTGTGGTACCCTGCTCCAGATGTCCATCGCATGCAGTTCTCGTTGCAATGTCCGTTCGGAAATTGGTCGCTGGAGAACCTCATTGGTTTCTTGGAGCAATTGTTCTCTGGTTTGAAAACGATTTGCAGTTACTAGACGAGAAACATGGCGGCGGTCCCTATTGTCGAGAATTGTTTTCCGGCCACAGTTACGCCGTCGATTTTCAGTTGATTGCGAACTACACCACTCTTTGTAAACTCGCTGGACAGTACGCGTTGACACACCAACAAATTGGGCTACTTCAGACATTTTGTGTCCGTGGGCTCTGCCAAACACGATGGCTCCTTTTTGCCACTGAGTAACGTCTGCCTCACGACCCATTTTGCAGACTATATCCAACACACACTTTGTTCTTCACCACCTCACGAAACAGATCTGATCCTGTGTGCTACGTCACCGCTACTTGTCACTTACCAATGCTATATCAGCGCCCTCTGTGTGACCTTGAACTTCCTACTATCGGTGCTATTAGGGGTGACTAATTTTTTGTCCGGTGTGCTTATATATATATATATATATATATATATATATATATATATATATATACAGGGTGTCCCATAAGTCTGGCATCATAGGAAAAATAATAATAAAAGGCAAAACAAAAGCTTTTATTTACAGAACGTGCTCAATATGTCCACCATTGTTTTTAGTACACAAATTCAGACGTGATACACAGTCAGCAAGCGCACGGTGAATGATGTCAGGAGTAATGGTGTTACATGCCCCAATAATGCGCTACCGCAAATGTTCAACACTCCTAATTTTCTCTGCGTATACCAGCGCTTTCAAGTGGCCCCAGAGATAAAAATCTAGTGGCGTGAGATCCGGGCTTCTAGATGGCCATTCCACAGGCCCTCGACGTCCTATCCAATGACCAGGGAATTGTTGGTACAGGTATTCCCTTACTTGGGTGCTGTAATGTGCGGGAGCGCCGTCTTGCTGGAACCATGTTGGGAAATTTCCTTCTTCGTTCAAGACACTGGGAAATGCTTCTTCCTCGAGCGTACGTAGGTAGGTGCCTCCAGTGACATGTTCATCGAAAAAGAGGGGGCCTATGATGCGATCCTTCCAAATGCCACACCATACCATCACCCGAGATGCACCTTGTTCCTTTGAAGAGGTACACCAGTGAGGGTTGTATTGAGACCAGTAGCGGGTGTTCTGTCGATTTACCTCACCATTTCCATAAAAAACAGCCTCGTCACTGAACAGAATGGTGGACGGGAAATTGGCATCCCGAGCATATTGTTCCGTAGCCCATTCACAAAATTCCATCCGGCGCCGGTCGGGATCATAAATCTTCGCTTAATTTCTGTAGGATCTGAAGTTTATATGGATGCCATTTGTGAGCCTGAAGAATGCGATGGATGCTACTTTTCGACACCTCCTGTCTCGGCGGACAATCGCCGAAGAGACTTATTGGGACTTCTGTTAAAATGAGCCAGGATAGCGGTCGCTGTATCATCGTCAATGGACCTCCTTGAAGGTCCACTGCGTGGTTTATCTTCTATGGATCCTGTTTCCTTAAACTTTGCAACAAGTCTGCTAACACAACTCTGTGTTATTGGCTCGCGGTCTGGATGCAGTCTGTTAAATTCAGCAGCGGCCTCTCTTTGACTCCGATTTCCTATGAGTAGAATTATCTGGATTCGTTCTTCCTTGCTCACAGACATTATGGCCTGTCGAAAGAGAAAAATATGAATTATGGTTTGTAGAAATAGAAAAATATGAATTTCTCCTATGATGCCGGACTTATGGGACACCCTGTATATACACGGGGATGTGTGTGTGTGTGTGCGCGCATATTTCCTGTAAACCTTATGCATATGTACATTTTATTCAAATAACCTCCTTGTATATGACGGCTCAGTGTATGACAGATATTGGCTTAGTTAGAAGCTACGAGATAAAGTTAAAATTTATGTTTACAAACGTGGAAGTTTTTAAGTAATTGAAACAGTTATTTTCAGAAAAAAAAAAGTTGTACCATCCACTCATAGCTATTTTTGATCCAAAGTTGTTTACGAGTCTTTTGAATAGATGGAAAAATTAGGTTATTTTTACTAAAGAATTATTTTCAAAATAATCTAATTTTTCATATAAGGTATATACATATACGTGTGTGTGTGTGTGAAAATTTTTACCCTCATTTACATGTTTTTATTTTTGTAAACGAGGTTAATATTGTTATGCGCAAAAAAGTTATAATACTGGACTTATTTTAGAATTTTCTATTCATGGAGCGGATATATATATATTATATATATATATATATGAGCCTTTTTGCATATCTGTATACCTTTTGAGAGTTTGTGAAAATTGAAAAGTCGGTCGCTTATTCGACGTGAGAAGGTTAAACAAAATGTTCTTCACGGTTCGCAGTCAAAATCCATTCATTGGCTGTACATTTGTAAAGCTGCATTCAAAATCTAAGTGGGGCGTGGGCTTTAAAGTCAATATAATGGTCTAACGGCAGTTTTTATTTTTAGACGTTATTAAAAGGCGAGACGTTTGTAATATTATCTCTCGTCTGTAAATATAAACTCCTCTCCAGTTATTGGGAATGGGGCGAATTTGAGTGAAAAACGATTCTGCAAAGTTCTTTCAAAATGACGATTTCGTAGGGTTCTCAACGGGTAACTAAAGAAATGAAGTGTTTATAATTTCTGCAATTTACCTTTTTCCCATGCGGGAACGGTTATTTTAGTACTTTTACTGATAGTAATCGTTTTGTGAATAAGTTGGGACCTCCATTACTAGCACTTCCGTACACGGTTTTGTGGGTCTTCCATAATAATTCCTTTCCTTTCGCTAAGTGGCGCAAGATCTCTTTACCTTGGTTAACGGAATGTTCAGCAGTGGACCCACGCTAGTATCAGTTACTCGTTTTGATCATTTTTGTAGCGGTTTAAAAAGTTTATCCCTTGAATGTGAGCGGAAAACGTAAAGTTCATTAAAAATAGAATTCTCTTTTACCGCATATCTTCGAAGACTCTTAGATTTACGTGTATAAAAGTACAGAATTTGAACTAGTATCAGCACTTCTGGTTATACAAACTAGGTAGGTGCGTAAAAAGGTTGAATAAAACCTAAAAAAAAAATATATATATATGTGTGTGTGTGTGTGTGTGTGTGTGTATGTGTATATACATGTTATATGTCAAATGTAGTTTATAAGCTAATAGTAGTGCCTATATATCAGTGGTTCCCGAATATTTTTGACTCTTGACACCCTCAATCCATTCTTTGTTTTCCTGAATATTTTTCAGCGAGAAGGATTTTGAATAGATATATTTTATTTTAATTTATTTTAATTAAATTTTTTGTAATCAAACATTAACTAATTAGTCAATTAAAAAATAAAAGAAAATTAAATTTCTACTGGAATACATTAAGAAACTCTAAACCTGACGCCAAAAGGCTTTAAAAAAATGCTAGCCGCAATGAGCAACACGAAAACTCCAGATTTGGAGGATTTACCACTGAATTGGCATCACTGTTCGCTGCGGCGCCCGTGTTCTTGCCAAGACCACTGACGCAAATCTTTTTATTGCGGTATCCACAGCACCCTTTGAGCACATCTATGTCACCCTGTTTGAGAGCCACTGGTATGTATGGTAAATATTAGTTTCGCGGACATCAATGTTTTTGACAAAGTCGAAATTTGTTACAAAGATCGTGATTTGCGTAAATTGGCCACGTGGAAACTAACTAACCAATCTAAAACGACCACCTAACCAAGTGTAAACTGGTAATCTGTAATATATATATAATCAGAATCGGAAGTACGCAGCTCAGAACCACAAGGTACAGTACTGGCCCCACTCCTGTCCATTATCATGCTAACAGACATAGACAGCGGAGTGAACAGCAACAGTATAGTAACATCCTTTGGAGACGATACAAAGATCAGTAGAAAAATCAACGATGTAAATGAAGTGGAGGCCTTGCAGAGGGACACGAACAAAATATACAAATGATCAGAAGAAAACATGACATTTAACACCGAGAAATTTCAGCTCTTGAGATATGGTAGAAAAGAGTCCAGATAGACAGGAAATTCAGAGAAGCACGAAAGCGATCGATCTGGGGGGGGGGGGGGGAGGAATGACCGATGATGCGAAATTCAAAACACAAAATCAGATACCGATAAATAAAGCAAAAAAGAGTCGCGGGACAAGTACTAAGAACGTTCAAAAGAAGGAACAGGACAGTAATGATTCCCCTGCTAAAAACACTGATTATACCAAAACTTGAATACTGATCAGTTTTGACGTCCCCATATAAAAAGGAAGAAACTAATAAACTGGAAGAAACTCGGAGACATTTCCCAGCAAAGATTGATGGCTGCAAAGAACTCAACTACTGGGAAAGACTCCGTAAACTAAATCTGTACTCCCTGGAAAGAAGAAGAGAGGGGTACACCATAATCTACATATGGAAAATTATCGAAAAACTGGTACCAAACCTCAAACTAAACCCAATTACCATTCAAACAACACTGGAAAATAGGAAAGGCAGGATGTGTAGTGTTCCCAAATTAAAGGCCCGACAAGGAACCTCGTCAGCACTAAAGGAAAATAGCTTGGTTGTCAGGAGGCCAAGACTTTTTAACCAGCTTTCAAAGGACCTCAGAAACGTTACAGGGGTCAAAGTTGAAGTCTTCAAGAGAAGACTAGATGCCTGGCTGAGGACGGTACCAGATGAGCCGGGTGTACCTGGCTATGTATGGTGGAGAGCGCAAGAAAGCAACTCGCTCCTCCACCAAGCCAGACCTAGAGGCGGGGCCACCAGCTTGACCTTTGTGTGAAGAGAGACCAACGCATGGAACAACAACGAGGTTAACGAGGTATATAAAACACCCTAGCTTAACTCGCTTATGGAGGTTTACTCGTAAAGACGGAAATAAGTATATTTTGTGAAAAGCGTTTCATATTGAAATTTTCATTTTATAAATGGATTCCCTTCTAGTCAGGAACACTTCCCACGTGATCTGTAAATCTCGCAGCACGAATTGCATGCATGTATGGACCACTTACCTTTTTTTGCCACCACCCGAGACTGTACCTAATTACCTTGAAAGCATTTTACTTCCCAGGTCCTGAAATTACTGAGAAAGACGTTCCAACTTTTCTGGGCTTCGGTCTGGGCTTGTCTGTGATGTCTGCTCTCATCTGCTTGGTCCTTCGACTTTTCTCCCGAGCAAGATTTGCCAGGCCAAGACGTTACGCTAATGCGGCTATCCCTCCGCCCTTGACCGTCTCTGGTATGTTACCTACACACACACACACACATTTTCATTATGTACATATTTGGTGTTGTAATTGGATTATTTCCAGAAGTAAAACACACACATACATTATTAACTAAGATACAATACTTAACATTTATATAATAATAATAATAATAATAATAATAATGCATGGCGTTTGTAAGGACACTGACGTAGGATAATTATGGTTTTTTATTTAAATAACTTACAGTAACTTAGTGATATCATGTAACAAACTTTTCTTTTCATATGTTCTTTGCATTTATATACAAATATATAAAGACATATATATATATATATATATATTATATTTATAATGTATTTTAATTAAATTTAACTTCATTTTAGTTTCTTTGTCAATAGTCAATAATAACGAGTTAATTAAAATACTTTTAATTTTACTTTTAAAAAGGATAAAATAACTAAAAAAACAAGAGTTAAAAAACACTTTATTAACTCAAGTTAAAAAGTCGTGTATGTATATACAGTATATAATGTTTCCATTCTGTTCTACAAGTCCTCATCAGGTAACGTTAAAACGCTTTGTTAGAATGTGTTTTGAACTTTACTTTTCAGGTTGTCTTCAGTCAAATTTGCCTCATACTTTTGTGCACTACTCTGTAGTTCAGATTGTGAGATGAGGTTACTCTCATCCCTTGATTTGACCAGATGATAACTTTATATTACGGTCGAAACGTGGTTTTCTTCGTTTTGTCAAGTGACTTTTTAACTTGTACGTCTGGAAATAAAGTATATTTTCCTCGTATGTATAATGGTACAAAGATCTGTAAAGCGTATATCGGTCTTACATTGTAAAATAAAAAATATTTTTACTTTACTGTAATAATTAAGATGTTGTTAATTACAGTTGCATTAATAAATAATTTTAACGGAAGCTTATTTAAAAACTGTATTTGAAGTGGTTATTTTTACAGGTTTCTTTTCGTTTTTTTTTTTTTTCAAATTTCATAAAACGAAGCTATTTTGAAAAGCTGATCAAGTGATCAAGTGCAGTTGGAAGGTTTAGAACGTGCTTTGATCAAATCCCTTTTGAAATATTACTTTCATTAATTGCGTCGGAATTGCGCTGAACCATGTTTCATGGACATGTAGTAGGTAGGAGGTTTCAAAAACGTGTTCAGTCACCCCCCCCCCCTTCATACAGACTCAGACATGGCCCCAGAACCAGACACAGACGAGTGTTGTTGTGATGAAGGAAAATGGAGTGCAAAAGTAACGTCAATAAATCATTTTCCGGTTTTACTCGTAATCATCAGACTTGGAAGAAACGATGGTTGGAGTATCGGGTCGGAAGGGACACGGGGGGTCTTCGATAGCAGCCGATATTTCTCCCTCCCAGCAAAGGGATGGCGGCCCTTATATCTCCATGCTCCCTCTCAGGGTGAATTCCGCCCCAGGGTCAAACCCTCAGTGGGATGACAGAAGCCCCAGAATTCACAGAACACGCTTCTCTTCTCTCCCTGAGGATATTAGGGGTACATTTAGGGATGTTTTCTAGAGCAGAGGAATGCAATACTTATGTGCCCGCATCGTGCAATAATACCTTCTAGAGATGCTCTTATACAATGATTTTGAGCAGTTTTAGTTGCATATGCATTCGTGGAAGTGGAGAGGGGGTCAATGACCCCTCCATCCATTGTCATCTTTTATACCCCTTTAGAGTGAAGAGTTGATAAGTAGTTTAATCAATAGAAGTTTATTTAGAGTTTAAATCGGAATGATTAATATATAGCGTGTTCATATTAAGTCTATACCAAAGACAACAGTTATTCGTACACCTTTTTTACGTAGCTTTAATGTATATAGAAGCACAGATACAATTACATATAGTATACATTCATTTTGTTATATAACAGTGAATGGACTAGCCAAAAATGTCACATTTCACGCATTCCCTACCCAGTGATAACAACAACAATCAGGAGGGCCAGAAACTGGGGCAGTGCTCAGGCCAATGAACGCTGCCCATTGCGCTAACTCTGGATTATTGTTAATCGACACCATTGGGAGTCGACCCAACGACCTCAGTGCCTTCGCTTCTCTTGTGGGGAAACGGTGTTAATCGCTGAAGTACGATCGCTGGCTTTTCGGCGAGTGTACGAGAGATATTTAAAGTACTGTAACAGCGATTCATTCAATTGATTGAGATTTATCTCTGAAATGTGACGTTTTTTGGGTTTCGGTCTAAATGTAAAGATATTGTTATTCTCATCCTATATAGATAGATATAGTGCTTGTTCATGTAGAGTTGGATACATTTTGAATAGATAAAATGCGGGTATAAACTATATATACACACACACACACTATATATATACAATATATAAATTCCAAATGGAAGGTTATGGTGACTTGAGTTAAAAATGTTGAAGTTATGTATTTGTAATTAAATTGTCCGGTTTAAATTAAGGTTCTACAATTAAAAAAAATTTAAAAATTTATGTAAAGTTTGCTTGAATTGTGTTCTAAATCCAAGGAAAATACTTCAATAGCCTTGCTTACATCGGAATGAATTTTATTGATAAAAATACTTTTTTTACTAATAGTTTAATATTGTATTTCATGAGTTTTTGTTGGTCCAATAGACCTTTTGTTTCTGTTATATTTTATCATTATTAATATATTTTGACCCTTTTACGTAGGTTTTATCGGTAAACAGAGTGTTCTTGTAGCATCTTTTGTCACGTAAAAGGTGTATGTACGTACGTATGTAAGGGATTGAGTGTTACTTAATAATCATAATAATGTTCGGGGGTTGTTTAACCAAGTAATACATTTATCGCCTATTATATTTATGGTGTTAAAGTGGTAACTCGTCATTTATTGCGCTAATAACGTAGTGTTGGAAGTAATAATAATAACGCTTAAATTACGCTTAAATTGACGCTCGTCACTTGTAATACCTTTTGACTGCTTCTTCAGAGACTTATGCTGCCTTTACACTCGCCGCGGCCGAAAGTGCTCGTAGCAGCCCGGCCAATCCGCGGCCCCACGTTATCCGGTCCGCGAGTTCTTCAAGGAGGACATCCTACGCTTCCTTGCACCATCAGAGAGCGGGAGACCTTTTTCGACTCACTTCCGCGTCCTCTCTTTCGCATCATAGGCCAAGTAAGTAACTAGAGGACCTCTTAAAACCAAGATTGAAGCAATGTCTCATTTTGAGTCTCGGTACTGGTGTCTTCCGTATCGACACAAATCAGTTATGGTATAATTTTTATTCTTTTTTCTTTTACATTATTCTCTATCCTGGACGGAAGATTCGCGTTCTCTTAGTTTCAATGTTATGATAGTGGACAACCTTTAGACGTACCGTCTGTTGTTTGTAAACTGATATTGTATGGACGAAGTTAAGGGTCACCACCAACCGATGATTTCCCCATGTAGTTGGTGTAAAAATGTGTTGGTTATATGTCGTTTTGTAACTGCTTCAAAATTAAACCGAATTTGGTGCTGTTACACTCGTTCTAACCTAACCTAACCAAACTTTTTAAATTTACACCTAACCCAAGTTAATCTAATGCTAAGGATAATCTTTCACCCGAAAATGTGAGTCTATTTCCGACACAAGCGTAAATGATGATAATAATAATGATAAGTTTTATTGGCAGGATATACCGTAAATCCCATAACATAGTACAATATACCAGAGCTGGGCACTTGCGGTTTTTTTTGCGGTACTGCGGTACTGCGGTACTACCGCACTACCAAACCGGTACCGCATAACGCAGTACCGCAAAGGATCGCTGAAAGTACAGCCTGTACTTTCAGCGATCCTTTGCGGTGCTGCGTTATGCGGTACCGGTTTGGTAGTGCGGTAGTACCGCAGTACCGCAAAAAAAAACGCAAGTGCCCAGCTTTGCAATATACTCGTCAATATAAAAGATAAATCAAACAATAGTACACTTGAAAACAAACAGACTAAAAATTATGACTAAAGGAGATAAACATAAAACACGTACTGAAACAAGTAATAATAATAATAATAGGAAAAACCTACTCACTGCTAAGACTACAAAAATAATGATAATGTTGATGATGCTGTTAATTGGCAGGAGACAGATCCCCCAACCTAAAAAAAAAAGGTACAGTATCCATCAAGGTAATGAACGATGCAACTAATTAAACACTAACTTTAAAAACAAAAACAAAAAAGGACTACGATAACTAAGAAATAACAATGATACACGTAAGGAGACGAGAAATTACGTACTTACTTTATGTTACTTTGTGTGAGTTTGAACGAAGGTTCAGGATCGACCTGCGGTCAACCCCTCTGCAGCATCCCGCCTCATTTGTGGGATTTAGTGAAGGAGGGAATTGCTGTCTGATCTCCTCTTGCCCTCGTAGCCAGCCACGCATGGCTGGTCAGGGACTTTGCGCAGGAATCTGTCCAGCTGGTTCTTGAAGTTATTCAGGTCGGTGTGCTGGAGGTTCCTCGCGTCTTTTGGTAGGGCATTACAAAGCTTTGGGCCTCGTATTCTGAGGGTATTTTTCATCCTCGTTTTCATGGCCCCTCGTCCCACCGCAGCTGGGACCGTACAAAATCTGCCTCTTCTCTCATTCCAGTTTGTTTTTATTTCATTTCTAAGATTAGGGACAAAGCCCTCAAGTATTGAATTGAAATGAATTAAATAACCTTTATTAATAATAAAATAAATACACTCGTTTTACAATTTACAATGACACGAATAATTGTGAAGCTCAACTATTTATTTTATTTTATTTGGCCCTTAAGCTTTAGGCTTTACTGGGCTCTTATTAAAAATAAAGTTAGTTGTTATTAATTAATAATAAATAAGTAAATAAATAATAAATAAGTATTATTAATAGTTAGAGCATGTATTAATCTTAAATTACACTGGTCAACACTCATTTTATTGCCAATCATATTAGAGTGATTTTGGGGTAACTTTGTGGTGCTGATTCCGAATATGACATCGGTTTTGCTAGATTGGCTCTAATTTATGAGATAATTGGTACCCCATTGAAACACGTAAAAATGCAAAAAATTTAATGTTCAGGCAGAGCCTACTTACAAATCGCATTGAAATTGTCTCAAATCATACAAAAGTAAACACATGAAATACATAATGGCATTTTATTCGGTCTCACCATCTAGAATGTTCCGGTAGTTTCCCATATGCACGCGTTATGGTTACGTTTCCTATTAATTGCGGGTATTCATTATCTCAAGAACTAGAGCCAAATCGGAAAAACTACTTTCATTTTGGAATTCAGCAACCCCAAAATACCCTAAATTCGTACGAATTTCCTTGGCAACGAAAAAAAAAAGTTTTTTTGTTGACCTGTGTTATCACTCCTGACATGATAAATGCAAGGTCACCATTGAAGGCATTATACCAATACCATACAAAGAAACCAATATTATACATGAAAGATAAGAACTGAACAATCCCAAGAAATGTGTTTTTAATACTAGATTACACACGAGAAATTAATAATTAGTAAGCAATAGTAATGGATATTAATCCTAGATTTTTATTAGTATCCCATTATTAATAGGGATTTCAACTTGGTTTTAAACAAATTTACATTCACAATATTTTTTATATCGGCATTTAAGTCATTCCATAGTTTCAATCCAATGAAAATGGGTAGTTTTTGAGATGAAGAGAATCTAAATTGAGGTATAACGAGCTTTGATCTATTTCTGGTCTGATACGAGTGGATTTCTTGATGAGTTACAAAATATCTATTTACCCATTGTAAATTAATGATTTTGTTCTTACACTTGTAAATATTGTAAGTATTTTCCATATGTATGTTATTGTGTACCGTTCGGGTCTTCTTTGCAGAGAGTAGAGTTTTAGGGATTGTAGTCGAAACCAGTAGTCTTCACCTTTCGTTTCCTCTGTCTTAGACGTAAAGGTCCTTTGTATAGTTTCACTGTTCGCAATGTCTCGTTTTCTGTATGAGCTTGTGAGTACTGAGCAATACTGAATTATTGGTAGGACTAGGCTCTTCCATAATTTGAGCATGATGTTTGCTTTTCTGCTGCCGAAGCTCTTCCAGATGATTTCTATTATTTTTTTAGCCGTTGTAATTTTGATGTTATAGTGCTCTCTGAATTCTGTATCTGACGACATTATTACTCCAAGATCCCTGACTTGTGGGTTTGGTGTTATATGTCTGGCTTGCAGAGTTTTGTGCTCTTTATTCTGTAGCTCCTTGTTATTAACATATCTTAGAAGTTGGAATTTTTCTTCGTTGAACTTCATATTGTTGCCTTCTGCCCACTGGAATAATGTTTCAATGTCGTTTTATAATTTTTCTATGTCACCTTCATTCAATATTTCCTTGCATATCTTTGTGTCATCTGCGAAGCATGATACAATACTGTCACTGATATCTGCAATCATTATTATGAACAGCAAAAAAGCTAATACTGTCCCTTGTGGACAAGGGACAGAGGTCTCTACTTCCGAGACTTCCGATTTGACTCCATTTACAGTACCACCACTCTCTGTGTTCTTTGCGTCAAGAAATTAAATATCCATCTTCCTAGCTTTCCAGTAATTTCTGTATTCTTAAGTTTTTGTGTTATAATTCCATAGTCACATCTATCGAAGGCTTTAGCAAAGTCAGTATATATTACATCTACGTTTTGTCCTCGACACGGTTTCCGATATTTTCTTCTGGTGGTCTAATAGCTGTGATAGGCATGATCTTCCAGCCCTGAAGTCATGTTGATTTGGGTTGTATAAGTTCTTTTTTTTGTAGGTAGTTTTGCCTCTAATTATACGTTCAAAGCACTTTGTAAGGTGAGAGGTGAGAACTACTGGCCGATAATTCTTGGGCATTGCTCTGTTACCACCTTCAAATAAAGGGACAATGTTTGCGTTCTTTAATGAAAGTGGAATTTGTCCTGTGTCGAGTGATTTCCTCCATAGTAAGTATAGCGGTTTTGCAATACTCTCTTTACATTTCTTCAGAATAATAATAATAATAATAAAAAAATAGCAATAGCAGTTTCATAAAAATAAAAAGTACATGTAATGGGATGGCTTAACTCAGGAGTTAAGTGGAGCTATAGACAAACACTTTCATACCAAGAGGTCTACAGTCTTGAAGACAAAGCAGGACTGATGAATAGCTTGGACAAGTAGATTGTCTGAGTTTTTAATTCTCCGTATCAGACTGTATTGGGCAGTCTCGGGTGTATCATGCTCATTGAAGCGCGAATTCCAAGATTGGCAGTATGTATTCCTATGTAAAATTAAATTTTAGGAGGGGTTTGTTTTCTTGAACTTTTGCTTAAAATCACGTTTAAGTGTTCAAATTTCCACTTCTTCGTTTTCTGGTTATGTACAGAACAACTATGCAGCATACACTGTAGTACAAATGTAACAGACCGGTTTCTTACCAAACAAAACCATTGTAACAGCTGTTATAGGCTACTAGAGTTTCACTGTGATAATTTTCTATGTTTCAGATACAAAGCTTGATGAAGATTGTGTAGCCACCATGGCTAAGCAAGGACGAAAGACCAGAAAAAGTTCTGGTTCAAAGCTGAGTGATCTGGTGGGTCCAGGCAGAGCTGGGCACCGCAAACTCAAAATCACTTCCGCAATCGCAAATCCGCAAACTCAAACCTTACCTTCCGCAACCGCAAATCCGCAAACTGCTTGCCATTTTTGGTGCCGCAAACGCAAATCCGCAAACGCAAACCATATTTCCAATTTTTACAGTGCTGGGCACTTCCGCAAACACTTCCGCAAACCGCAAATTCCGCAATCGCAATTTTAACTATAAAAAGTATACAAAACATTAAAGAGGTATAAAAAGTTTTTATATCTTTTTAATGTTTAATGTTTTAGCCTTGTTTTTATTAAAAACAAGGCTAAATAATTTATTACAATAAATCACTATTGTAGAAGAAATAAAAATACTACATATATTGATATATTATATTGAACAAAAACACCTCCTGCAAGTAAATAGTAAATAAAGATGACGCGCTGCTTGCCAGCCAATTGGCGGCCAGTGACAGCAGCGTCACAGCACTAGCGGGCTTGGCCAGTGTCCACGTGGGAAATTTGCGGAAAGATTTGCGTTTGCGGTCTTAGTTCCGCAACGCAAATTCACTAATTTGCGATGACTTTGCCGCAAACGCAAATCCGCAAACGAAAAACATACTTCTGCAATTGCGGAATTTGCGGTTTGCGGAAGTGCCCAGCTCTGGGTCCAGGCAAACAGTTATTTTCCACAGAAGTTCCAACCTGGAGAGCTGTGTTTCAGAGAGAGCTCAGTACCCTCTGCAAGATTTGGGTAAGGACTTGGCATCACTGGTACTGGTGCAAAAGCAATGCCAAGTTCACTCCTCCTGTGATCATTCAAGAGAGATCCATTGCCAGGAAGATTCTTGTCAGGTGGAATGAAATGATTGAACTAGTGAATGGCAGAGTGAAGGCTGCAAAGAGAGAGAAGAGAATATCTGAACTTGATACATTGTTTGACATAACCTGCAGACATGATATCATTCTCTGGGTCATTCCATGTCAGTTCAACGGCGAAAAAAACGTGACCATCTCCGATCTTTTTGAAAATTGGCACACTTATAGATCTCTGTGTAAAAATAGAATGACGCTTGTTTCAACACTCTAGGTCATATGGTTCCGGAGATATGGCCCTTAGAATTTTGTAAAAAAAAAAAGTTCAATTTCCAAGGTCATACCATATTTCAACATGAAATATCTCGGCTCCTAATGCACTTACAGATACCATTTAAACACTCTTTTAAAGCTTTTAAGCAGATCTACAACTTTATTTCTATTCATATTTTACCTCAGTGGTAAAAACAAAAGTTGATCTTATTTTTTACCTTTGACCTTGTGTAGGTCATTTGATGTCACAACCGATTTTCTTCTCCTTTCACCCAATTTTGGGTACACATGTCTACCTTAACCTAAAACAAGATTTTTAGTGTTAATTAAGTTAGTATAGACGCTACAGCAATTTCAGTGGACCATACCCACCTCCATTTTGACCAAGTACCTTTTTCCACCAAACTTTGGAGCACCGTATCTTTGGAACTGTTTGAGCTAGAGTGTTCAGAAAAATACCATTAGATTTTTCTTACTGAGATATACCGGGTGTTTCAAAAGTCCCTCACTAATTTGATTTTCAATTTTCTTTGCAGCTAATCGACCAACGACGTTCATCTTGTGGTAAACTCTTACTCAGTAGTTGAGAATTTTTTTGAGTCTACATTTGAAGTTTTGCTCCGTTTTCTTCTGCTACCATGCTGACTCTAGAGCAGAGGTGTAAAATCGCTGCATGGCAGGAGATTTTTCAATCTGTGGTCGAAGTGCAGCGACGATTCCGGGCAGTCTACGGACAGCATTATGCACCGGATAGGAACACCATCGTCGCCACCCACCGGAAGTTTATGGAGACCGGATCCGTAAAGGACAAACCACGATCAGGAAGACCTCGAAGTGGGCGGAGTGAGGAGAATGTCGAAACTGTCCATGAGGCGTTTACTCAGAGTCAAGGAAAGTCCATTCGGCGAGCTGCTGCGGAACTGAACATCAGCGTGACATCTATCCAACGGATTTTGCGGCGTGGTCTCAAGCTGTATCCGTACAAGATCCAGGTGGTTCAGAAGCTGGAACCTCAAGACTACGATTGCCGGGTGGAGATGTGTGAGACACTGCTGCATCACTACGAAAGAGACCCATCGATCCTGGAGCACATGTGGTTCAGCGACGAAGCTCTCTTCCACCTTTCTGGTCGCGTCAATCGGCACAACACCCGCATCTGGGGAACTCACAATCCTGCGGAGATCCGTGAACATGAAAGGGACACGCCGAAATTGGTCGTCTGGTGTGCCATCTCCTCAGCTGGGCTGATTGGTCCGTTCTTCTTCCGGGATCAAGATGGAAATTCCGTGAACGTCAACGGAGACAATTACCTTCGTATGCTTCAGGAGTTCTGCATCCCCCAACTGTCAGCTGTAGCTGACATGCAAGAAGTCATTTTCCAGCAAGACTGTGCCCCTGCTCATTACTCGCGTGAGGTTCGCTCATTTCTGAATAAGCAGTTCCCGGATCGGTGGATTGGTCGCCGTGGTCCCATCGAATGGGCTGCTCGCTCGCCTGATCTTACCCCATGCGACTTCTTTTTGTGGGGCTACATTAAGAGCAAAGTGTACGCCACCAAGCCGCGAGTCCTCCCCACACTAGAAGAACGGATCACGAATGCGTGTGCTTCTGTTACTCCCGAAATGTTGTCCAATGTCGGCCAAGAATGCGTAAAATGGTGGCTCGCTTGTTTCGAAAAAGACGGTGCCCACGTTGAGGCGTACCAGTGACTTTCCAGTAGACTTATGAAGCCAAGTTTGATGCCACCAAAATTCTCATGAATCGTAGACTCAGCAACCAAATTGTAATTTGGTTCCTCTTGTAACTGCTATTTTAATAAAATTTTAAAAATAATGAGGGACTTTTGAAACACCCTGTATAATGTCTGCTAATTTTCAAAAAAATCGGTAATTATCTAACCTAACCTTGGCAAGGAAGTTGCTGGTCTGAAGTGTGGCCCACTGAATCAGTCACGCTGGCTGACTACAGGTGAGGCTCTGTTGATGCTGTGGATGAGGCAGCATGGTCTGAAGGGGGAGGTGTTGAAGAAACTGGAGGTGCTGCTGAAGTTCTGCCTGGACTTCTACTTCAAGATGTATTTTGAGATCAAGGTGAAGCACCACATGAGGTATGGACCTCACCATATTGTGACCGCTCTGGGACTACTGAGAAGCCAGATCTCTGAAGTCAGGAACATAATCACTCGTGTGATAGTTTGTGGAGCATATCATGCTCACAGTGAGAACCTCATTGCCTCTCTCCTGTGCAGTGAGGATGAGGAGGAGAGGGTATGGGGGTCGAGATGATCAAGAAGATCAGAGGTAAGTCTGAGTATGGAGACATGAGTCTGAGAACTCATAGAAACCCTAAACTGAATTTTGATACCACTTCTCCAATTACTCTGATTAATTGGGATAAGCAGAAACTGCATGAGCCACTCTTCACTTGTAAGATGTCAAGAGGAGAAGTTGAGGAGCTTTTCAGGTCTCCACTTGAAGTTGAGAACTTCTCAGTTCACACTCAAAGCTGTGAAAGAGCAGTCCAGGAAATTTCAGCTGCAGCTCATGCAGTGTATGGGCAAGAGAGAAGAGATGGTTTTGTCCGTGCTAGGATCGATCACGGAGAATTGTTGCCAGTTTTCAAGTCAAAGCAAGACATTATGAACATGTTTTAGATCTCTATAAAACCTGCTAGATAAATCAAGATGCTTTCAGAAGAAAAATCTCAAAAGATTCAGCTGACCAGCATATTATTACAAGCTGGGGGTGAAGGAGGGACTTATACAAATATTAAAGAAGAATTGCAATTGCAAAAAAAAGGTTGTTGAACGTCGAAAAGAAAATAAATAAAAATTGGTGGAGGCGTTTCTAAAAAATAGAAAATGCAAGACCAAGAAAAATGAACAAAAAGATTCTGCCTGATGAAGATGTTGAACAGCCGCGAAATGTGGTGTATCGGAGACTAAAAATCATACAATTCCTTAGTTTTGGGCCATTTTGGGTGATTTTGGTTATTTTAGGGGTTATGAACCACTTTGGCTGATCTTAAATGGGTCCAAGCCTGCCCCTAGAAATGCTTAAGGGTGTATGTGAACAATATCGAACATATGGAGGTCATTTGAGGCTACCAAGTCTTTGAAATTGGCCAAAAATCCCATTTCTCGACAAAAAAGTGCGATTTTGAACACTTAAATGCGATTTTTCGCAAAAGTTGCAGAAGACGAACCCCTCTTAAAATTTAATTTTACATGGGAATACATACTGCCAATATTGAAATTCCACGTTCTTCAATATTCGACCTGAGCATGATACACTAGGGCGGGTCGTACTCAGGTGACAACATGAATCTGAAGGAAATCCTACCATCAGGGGTGTCTAAATTATGTGTTTTTACATGGGGAATTCAAATATGAGCTTCTGTTTTGGATAGGATAACTCTAACCTACATCATTTTGTATTTCTAAATTGCCAATTTTACCCTTTTGAACCCCTTTATAATATATTAAAAGATATAAGGTAAATCATTTATATTGACAAGGCCAAATCAACTTTACATATATTTATTAATAGGTGAACTGCATGTTATCACTGGATATAATTACAAAGATCATTCTCCTGACATCTTGAACTTTGCCAGGTTGCACAAATCCTGCTTTGACTCAGACTTGGACATCAGCTTCCTGCTGGTCTCCTGAGCCCTGATCCCTCCATCCCTCTTTTCCTGTGAGAAGTACTTAGCAGAAGCCTCAGTCACCATTTTAACAACCCTCTCAATGCTTTGTGTGTGGCAAGGCCAGTTGCGCACCTCCATGGGGGTGTTGAAGTTTTTCACCTCTGAGGTGCTTAGAGAGCAGGTGAGAGGTGGCCCTGACACACCTTCTGACCAGCTGATCAAGTCACCGATGCTGGAAGCATCACAATTGATGTCAGGTGTCCTTCTGCTCCTAACAGAGGAGTCCCCCAGCTGAGTGTCCGGGTCCCCCTCTCCCCTGATGGCCAGGATTCTCTCCACCCCTTCAATCCTCTCCTTCTGATCCTCAGAGCAGAGTAATGTTTGGAGGATGACTTCACTGTGGGCATACCAAGCAGATCTTCTCACAGTTGGCATCACAATATCCAGCACCTCCTTTCTCTGGGACTTGAGGCAGTCCAGCCGAAAGAGGATGTGCCTAGGCCCTTCGATCCAGGAGTGCTTGACCTTCACGTTGAACCAACATGGGTAATACACTCCAATGATGAATTCCACAATGAATTGCAGAATCTTCAGATTCTTTCCTTTAAGTCCGTGCTTTGACACCCAGAGCCTGAGAAGTCTGTTCGCTGTGGTGAGCCAGCGGCTGTGGTTTACTGGTCCTATCTCTAACAGAGCCAGCCCTGCAGGAAGTACTCCATCCCTGACTGCACAGACAATTTTATAGCCATAGTATTGATCAGTTGAGAGATCTTGAATGACCTTGTCAGGAAGCTTGATCAGTGGAGGGCCAACAGAGATTCGGGTGAAATTTGGATTGATATCAAAGTCTGTAGCAGAATCAAGGAGCTTTCCTATTGGCCCGGATAATTTTTTGTCTGACAGAGTAGGGCCATCAAGGTCAAGAATGAGATGGCGCAGGGGAAGTTCAACAGTGTGCAGGTTGCACACCAACCAGACCAGCTTTCTCCCCAGGTGCAGCTCCAGCTTCCGCATTACTCTAGCTTTCACACCAGTGTTGACATTTGTTGAGTCTCCTCCAATGGCCAACAAGGTCTTATCATAACCCCTCTCTTTCAGCCAGGCAAACAGGACCTTAGCAATCTTCTCCGCATGTGACTCCTCTTTAGTTGCTTTCTCTGGGGTAAAGTGGAACAGATAGTAGCTGCCAGGCTCACTAACAACACTATAGTGTTCTTCCTTGATCTTTGCGGGAAAAGATTGGTCACTGCCCTCAGCTTCCATCATCATTGGTCAGGTCAATCCGCCCATCAAAGAGGATGCAAGAGATCCCCCCCTCCTCCCTGCACATCTTCTCGAACTGTTCCCCCAGCTCTCTCATCAACTTCTCCTGTGCTCTCTTGACCTTGCTCTTATCAATCACTTTACTTGTATTGTCTTCTGTGATGATTCCTGCGTCAATCAGAGCTGCTGTTGCTATCGCTGCAGTTGGCCTCAGCCCTATGCCATACCTTACACTAGCAAGGGCAATGTTTTGAATCTCATCATAGTTTTTCTGTACCTTTGCCGAAGCTGCTGGCTCAGGGTCAGTTTGAGGGAAGAGCTCAACTTCAGGAACAAACTCATCTTCATCACCACTTCTCTCCAATTCCAGATCCTCATCACCATCTGCCAAAAATCTCTTAACATGTTCTGAAACGTTACATTCTAGCCTCTGAGAAAGGTGGCTCAGAAAATGGCCTTATGCGCGCCAGAAAGCCGTCAAAATATTTCATATACCAAACTGTATGATAATTACAATTAAGTGGAATGGCACACCTTTTTATTTGAGTATTTAAATATTATTATTATTATATGAATTACATTATATGTGTTTATATGAATTAATTAGAACAATGCTCTATGAGAGATAACGTGAGCAGCCATGATAGAAAACGTGAGAAGACATATTCTGGGGTAACTACAATAGTAAAATAATCAACAATTTAATAATAATCAACTGCAAAATGATGTAGGTTAGGGTTATCAGAATTAAATATTTTCTTCAGAATTGTGTTCTATACACCAAAATATGTCATTTGAACACCCCTCTCCATTGATTTAAAAAAAATGCATAGTATGACCTGCCCTAATGATACACCCTATTGGGCACATCTTGTTAACTCAGGGAGACTCCTAACGTTGCGGTTAGCGAACATTTGAGAGGCTGAGCATCTTAGAGGTAATTTATGTAGCAGTCTATAGGATCTATTGTAAAGCAAATTGAGGGTTCTACAGGAGTCTTTTTTATAATTAACCCAGAGTTGCTGCCCATAAATATTAGTGCAAAAAGTACGAAAAAGAGTGTCTTTAGCTTCGCTTGTACAGAATTTGAAGTTTCTTATAATCATGTTTGCCTTAGCACAGAAACTTCGATATTGTTTCCTTATGTCTGAGTCGTCAATCAAGGAGCTGGTGATAGTTTGACCCAGACATTTAAATTCTTGTACCTGTTCTATTGGTTCTTCTCTTAATTTGAAAATAATATCAGCTCTTTGGTTTGAGCCTTTGGGATAGGATTGCATAACCTTAGTTTTATTAACATCAAAATTAATGTCATGGATCTGAGAATATGATTCACAAATTTTTATAAGACGATTCAGACCTTTCGCCGACGGGCTTATTAACACCAAAACAAGTATGATTGCAATTATTAAAATGAGTTTAAGATATCAGGCTCTTAGATTTTTTTTCTCCATACAAATATACTGTATCTATAAACAGAATAGATTTTATCAAAAATTAATGTAATAAAATACAGCAATTATGTAGCAAGTTTTGAGATTACTCAGATATAAGTGCCTGTTACAATTAAGCCATTCCAGCCTTTAAGAAGAGAGAGTGTTGACAGTTTATACTCGTTGAAGTCTTATCAGTGTTTATATATATATATATATATATATATATATATATATTGTGTGTGTGTGTGTGTGTGCCTCGGTGGAAAGTGGTTACCATTGTTAACTACAAATCCACCAACCCCGGGTTCGATTCTCGGGACTCAGTTCATCTGGCTGTTCTTTCTATAACAAAAAAAATTGTTGGTAGATAAATGGGTACCCTGGGTAGCCTAGTTTGACCTTCGTCAAAATTAAGGTTACTGAGGTGTGTATATATATATATATATATAAAATTATTTTAATTTATTAATTGAATGCTACTCATAATTTTTATTTTGAAAATATTGTACTTTCTCCCTTTCACCAGCAGTTTCCCGCCGCCCCTCCGTCAGTTCTGTCCGGTCTTACCGTTCTCAGAGCGGTCTTATCCTTCCAGAGCGGTCGGATCGTGACCATTACATCCTTTATATGATCCGAGGCCCCGCCCATTCTCTGACGTCAGAGACAACAACGTCAACAACGTGTGATTCTTCGTCTCCTCGAACTCCTAAGAGCACCGAACAAATACTAGCCGTTTACCACGCCGTGCCAGAGGTCTGTCTGTTTGACATTTACCACCATTCACACTATCGTCATCCATAGTATTTTATTTCGTTATCTTTCGCGTCTGAGCACTGTTTTTTATGGCTTTTTGCTTCATGTCATAGTCCATTTGTTTGTGTTATTTTTGAGAACAATTTTTAAATTAATTCGTTTTTTCTGATGTGAAAACGAGCTAGTCATTCGTGTTTTATTTATATAAAATAGCGAAATTCGTTTATAATAACGTGATGAGATCTCAAAATTCTCAAAATAAACGTGAAAATACGCCATTTAAAAAAAAAAGACACTATTCATCTCAAATTTTCAACCTCAAAATCTGACAAGTAAAATGTAGTTAGGTGGTGTCCAGGAACATTCAGGAAGCTCATTTCTTTACTACGTAAGAGGGAGTGTATCCCAAAGATCACCTGAGCTGAAGCAGAAACAGGATGAGTTGCTGGCCCAACCCTACCGTTACTACGAAACTACCGGCCTCTGCTAGTAATGTGATGATGGGTTTGTTGTTCCTCCGTTGCAAAATCTAAAATCAAATGACCTAGGAGACCTACAGCTTTACGTAAGATCCGAACCACTGGTCGCTACATAATCCGGACGCGGAGGACGGACCCCCCCCCCCCCCCTAACTACTAACCAGACCTAATGTCGTTTAACTTCGCTGATTGACGGGAAGCGGTGTTACGATACTGGCCACGACGTACCAGGTTAGGTTAGTTAAAAAGCGATACAAAGACCATTGTAGACCAGACTGAAACGTATTACTTTGCGTTGAAAGACATAAAACTATTGATAAAATATTAAAATAATTTTAGCGTGAGTCATAAAATAAGTTTTCGCGTATTTCTATTTTCGACAAGTTTATGGCTTCATTAAAAGGTAATTTATGGCTTAATTAAAAGGTAACGCGTATCTTTTTATAGGGAGTTGACGCAGGAATGAGTAGTACGTAAAAAATTGTAGGTATAAGATTACTAAATAATAAATAGTTCGGAAGGTATAAAGAATAGAAAAATATGAGAAGCGAAATAAGTAATGCAGTCTATATTACAGTAAGTCACGAATGACATTGGTACAAAGATTTTTCAGTTTTAATTTATTAAAGAAATTTCAGTTTCGTCTTTAAGTTTAATGCAGTTACATTACAGATATTTTTTAATGACAGTACTTAAGTCATTCTATAATTTCACTCCAACGAAGTAAAACACTTTTTTTGTGAGGAAGATAGTCAAATTGAGGGGTGACTTAACTAGTTCTATTCCTTGTCGGATACGAGTGAATGTCTCGATGAGTTACAAGGTATTTATTAACTCTATTTAAATTTAGAATTTTGTTCATGGGCTTTTAAATGAAAATAACATGTTCCATTTTGATCATATCTTTGATCTTTTATAGTTTTAACTCTTTGAAGAATGCACTCGTATGAGCCTATTAAAATCAACATTAGTTAATATAATATTCTTAGTTCTCGTTTCTCAATAATAAAGATACTGTTTCGGGCGTTGTTAGTGCACGATGTATTGCGAGTGTGGAGTACATCGTGTAAGGAAGAACGAGAGTTTGATACACGATGAATAAAGTGCGTTTAGGAGCTATATGTTTAAGTTTAAACATTATTGTGACGCTCCACGAAATAAGACTTTCATCTGGTACTTTTCCTTCCTGCTGGGAGTTCGCTTTCATTCAGCCTGTCCAAAGAAGGGTGACCGCTCTCAACTCTCCAACTATCGTCCAATTGCTTTGATTCTTTGTCTCTCTAAAGGTTTTGAATCTACCCTTAATAGGAATATTGTTAAACACCTCTCTACTTACAAGCTTCTTTCAGATCGTCAGTGTGGGTTCCACAAGGGACAGTCTACTGGCAATTTCCTTGGCTACTTTTCCAGGGTCAAGGTATTTTCTTCAACCTTTTTCCGTACCTGCCTCTGGCAGGGAGGGAGCGGAGGGTGGGGAGAGAGCCTTCTACTTTTCTATCCAGTTTTCTACTACTGCTAGGATAGTTGAAAGAAAAATAAACTTTTAATAACAGGAACAGTTCCTCGGTGGATCAGTTCAAGAAAAGGTTAGACCAAATCTTGCACACTATTTGAGTGTGTAGAAAATTTTCCCTGGCACCCGTTGCCATTGGTACCTCCTCGGTATGGGCCGCAAGGCCTTTTGAGGTACTTCTTTTCCTTGTAACTCCTTGTAACACTCTGACTGTTGGTCATCCTCCTTTCGGGATTTCGGTAAAACCTTCGCTATTGCGATAGACATATCAAAAACTTTTGGTAGAGTGGCACAAAGCTTTAATTTCGAAATTGCCCTCCTTCGGTTTCTATCCTTCTATCCGTGCTTTCATCTTTGATTTGCTTTCTGGCCGATCTATAACTGCAGTTGTAGATGGCCACTGTTCTTCTAAAGCTATTAATAGTGGTGTTTCTCAGGGCTCCGTCCTGTCACCCATTCTCTTCATTTTATTTATCAATGATCTTTGAAGTCGCAATTCCTATCCTATCCACTCTTATGCCGATGAATGCTTCGCGTGAGACGGCTATAGTGTACCTGACCTCTAATCTTTCTACTATCTGTGATTGGGACAGAGAAAACCTTGTGGCTTTCAATGTCTCAAAAACTCAATTCCTTCATCTGTCTACGCGTCACAATTTTTCACACGACTATCCTCTTATAAGTCAGAAATAGCTGAAGGAATTAAAAATGAAAAAGAAAATGTACATAAAATTATTTTAGACCGAAATGAATTTCAGAATAAGATTAAAAAACAATTGTATAACCAAATACAAGTTGCGTTCTTATCGCTCAACTAGAAAAGTATCCTTGAACAAGAGTAGCAGTGTTCTGCACCAATTTATCTGTTACAAAGAAGGATGTAACTCCTTCTACATTGGTTGCAGAACGAATACTTTACTTTAAATAATGCGTCAATATTAATACAAAACCAAGCAAATTAAAAAACGAACATTTTAAAGTAGGACTTAAAAAAGACCCAGACAGTAGTACCTTAAAGAATTTAATTCTTTGTAAAATATATCTTTTTTTTAATTTAAGAACTTTCTACTGGTAACTAATTATTCCTCCGAAAGATAAATTTGGAGGGGTCCATCCTGGATTGCATTTGTCCGTTCGTTCTACACACTTTCGTGTCCACGCCATAACTTGAATTACTCAAATTAAATTGATGAAACTTGATAAAAGTATGTATCGTCACAAGACGATATGCCGCGAGCAAGACTAAAGTTCTTGCACCAAAGGTCAAGGTTACAACTATAGGTGGGAGCATTGATGTTGTTCTTATTTTGGTTAGGAAAGAGGTTGAATATTTTGCGCCAAAGACATTTAGTGAAATGATCCACTCATGCTTGTAACAAGTAGTAGTTTACTAATAGTTTCTAGCCAGTCAAGTAGTTTTGTTGGAAAACAAATTCTTATGAAAATTAAAGTATTTTGGAGGTTCAAGTATTATACATCAATGTCTCTATCAATCATGACCAGTGGCGGATTATTATCATTGAGGCAATTGAGGCTGAAGCCTCCGGCCCCTATGCTTGAGGGTGCCCCAATCAACTGAATTTCGATGATAGAATTTGAGATTTCGCAACCTCCTTTGATTAAATATGACAGAGTACACAAACTGACAAATTCCCTGTTTTATTTTGTTTTATAGGCCCTAAAGTAAAGTGTGTTTAATACTGTTTTGTTTTAGCAAACGGCAAAATACACTGTGTTAAAGTTCTTTTAAGTTTGTTTCTCAATTAGCCTAAGCACCGTACATATAATTCGTGTAAATGTGCTATGTACTATACATGTACATGTATTGTTAATAACAATCTATAGAAAAGGGCCCCCAAAATAAAATTAGCCTCAGGCCCCAAGTACAGTTAATCCGCCCCTGGTCATGACTTCGTTACTATAAGTCGCCATCATAGTAACGAAAATCTGGTCACTATTAAGGAACAGTTTCAGGACGGGAAGCACCTTTGCCAGATCATAATGTCTCCACTTGACGTGGAGTAAAAGATATTGTAATTGCAATTCTACTGTTCCCGGTTTCTGTTGTTTATAGCCAGTGGTGTAGTGCTAAATAAAGAAGTGAGGGAACGCAATTTGGAAGTGTTACTCAGATACGGGGGGGACAATGGCGAGCGCGGCGAGCCCATACAGCTGGGGGTCCGGGGGCACTGTAAGCCCCCCGGGAAATCTTTTGAAATCTGACCAATTTCAGGGATATTTTGAGGTCATATGCACTGGATATTAGGATATATTCCAAGGTTGAAGATGCAGTATTTCCAGTGTCATTAGATATACGACATCCAGTACGATCAATAAAAATAGCTAACAACTGGAATGATTAACTAAAAAAAAGTTAACTGGTACGCCGTGGTGACTGTTTCACCAGATCTTTATAGGCTAGCATTGCCTCAGTCGAAGCTAAAAGAAATGAAACAGTTAATGATTCTTTCTCATATTTCTTCTAGGGGTGGGAATTAAAATTTCATGACGTTAGAGATTTGTAAGTTTGGATTTATTTGAAATAGTGAGGGAACGCCGTTCCGTCTACCAAAAAAAGTAAGGGAACGCCGTTCCCACGCGTTCCCACAGCACTACACCACTGTTTATAGCACTTGCGAAGTTTGTCATCATGATAATCTCGTATTTTATTTCAGTTATAGTTTTTATACGTTTTCTGTCACATTATACCGTTTTCTCTATTCACAGCGTTCTCCCGTTTTCTATCATTTAAAAGACTTTCCGATTTACTATCATTGAAAATGGTATCCCGTTTTCTATAATTTAAAATGGTTCTTCGTTTTCTCTCATTTAAAATGGTATTGCGTTTTCTATAATTTAAAATGGTGCCCCGTTTTCTATCATTTACCTTTCCCGTTCTTTATCATTTAAGGCATTCTCCCGTTTTCTCTCAAAAGATTTTCCTTTTATTTTTAATTATTTAAGCATTCTCTCGTTTTCTTTTACTTATAGCATTCTGCCGACCAAAACAACGTAAGTCATCTTTGAATTCTTTTAGTTGTACAGTATATTAAATTGTTTGAGGTTAGCTATAAGGAAAAATTGGAATATGTATACGACAATCCTGAAAATTATAACGCAGTTGCAGCTAGAAATAAGGCGTTTGCCTCTGGCGAATGAACCTCAGACAAAGGCGACGTGCAACTAAAAGTAGTAGTAGTAGTAGTAGTAATAATAATACAATATTAAATGGCTAACGTTTTTCCGACTTTGGACGGCAGCATTCTCTGTTGGATTTGAGCGGGTCAGGTGGAGTCGGACCTTCGCACACGACTTCAACGTTCAAGACGATTTCTAGTGAAGACGTTTTCCAAGAGGAGGAGGAGGAAGAAATGGAAACTGAGGAGGAAGACGAAGAGGAAGAGGAAGACGAGGATGATGAAGGGGAAGAAGAAGGAGGAGGAGAAGAATACAAATGAAGATGATGAAAAACAACAACAGCAGCAGCAGCAGCAGGAGGAGCAACAACGAAAGAAAGAAGGTGACGAAAATGATAACGAGAAACGAGAGGGTAAAAGCAAGTCGAAAGAAGGGATCAAAAGCAGTGGAGTTAAAAATGAACGTAATAAAAAAGCTCTTTGAGAAAAACTCTAAATAATGAATAATAACAATATAAAAATTAATATAGTTACGTAAAATAAAGTTTGATATATTCGTAATTATAATGGTAGATCATAATTAGGTAGATAAAATACTCGAAATAAAACTCTGTGTATGGAATTAGTACGTAAAATTTTGTAATAATTTGAAATTTAATATGGTTTCTAAAGAGTTTTTCATTATGTTACCGTTTTTTATAGTACATACGATAGTGCCAAAACAAAAACCTGGCTTAATTTCTTCCATTTAGTGTTCTGATGGTAACTTATGGTAATGTATTTATATTCTGATATTTATTTAGGGCTATTCAAGCTCTCGAATTCGAGAACCGTTTCGTTTAAAACGAACCACTCATATCATCAACTCGATATATTTATTTACTAGCAGTTTTTCATGATAAATAAGTTTAATTTTTATATGCACGATGCTACGCATTAATTAGACAGCTCCCGCGGCTCAGTGGGTAACGCCGTTTCCCTATGAGCGAAGTGATGACACTGAGATCGGGGGTTTGACTCCCGATGGTGCTGGATAATAATGATTCTAGTGATCCGGGAGTTAGCAGCGCGATAGGCGACGTTCGTCCGTCCTAATCGCTGGTTCTCCCGATCGATAATTATTCTTACACATTATTATTGTTGCTGCGTTTGTGTCTTTACAGGTAGTTTAGCTCTGTTTACCCGTTCTGTAAACAGTTTAACAATTCATTATGATGATTTACTAACTTCAATGATGAATATTTTTGTTGTTTCAAACTGACAATAAAACAAAATATCATCATCATAGTTCGTTTTAAAAAAATTGTATATTTGTTCAACTTTTAACTCAGAATTTAAGTATAGCGTTGTATTTATCTCGATATATATATAGGGTGATAAAAAAAAAAAAAGGTGTTCCCAGAAATAACTCGTTACACGAGTATTTTTTTGGAGATACCTTTTTGGGGTCTCCCTGTATATATACATATATAATTTATTAATTCATTTCATTGTATACGAATTTTCGTTTTCTTTCGAAATTATTATTGTAATTACGTTAAATAGGAATTTTAAGATATCTTAGAAGCAGTGTTGCTTACTTTTTTAATAGTGTTGATTTAAGTCTTGACTTTTAAGCTTTTTTTTGACAATTTCAATTAATTTTAAATAAATTAGGAAGTAGCTTAGTTGTGATTGTAAAATTTGTTTGTCAGAAGTTAATTAAGATTTCAATTACTATTTATTCTGTAATTAAATATGTAACTTAATGTTAATTACATTTATATAGCAATAGATAAAGACGTATTATTATTTTTATTTAGATAAGCTTATTTGTTTCAAGATTTGGCTTTCAAATAACTGTGAAGTAAATATATAATTTTTTAATTTTAAAATACTTTCTTTCATTAAAAAAATTCAAATAAAATTCAAATCCAGAATAAAAAATATGTATATTCGATGGTGAAATTTCAAAACTGTTTTCATAATCTGTAAAAAAAAAAAAAAAAATCAATAATTCATGTCACATTTACGTTTTAAACGCTCGTAAACGTTGCAGACAATAGTCAGCTTTTGATTCTGTAAAATTGGGGATTTTGTAACTTGGCCAAGTTTTCGATTCTCACCATCGATATAAATGAACATTTTTCTTAATGGTAAAAGCAATAACAAAAACTTTTTGTAAGACGAAATAATTTACATTATTTTTTTAATACTCGTTTTTTTTCTCGACGCCAAATGCTATTTAGAGAGCATGTTTCAATCACCTGATATAAAGAAAAGACGGCAACAAAAGGCTGTTTTTGCGAAGCAAACCCTCACTGTACTGAAAATTCGATCTAATCTTTGAGGAAAAAATAATAAAATGAGAATTTTAAGTTATTTTAAAATGATTTATAAGCATTCTTTCAATTTTATAATCATTTTTGTGTCACGAGTGTCTGGCGAAAAGATAAAAAAGCGTTATCTGTTATTTTCTTTACTACTATTACTATTCACGTTGGGTAAAGTTGGCGATGGTTGAGCATCGGTCCTAAAGTCGCGCATTTGACTTAAAAAAAATAAACCACAAAGTAATGTTACAGTGAAGGAAATAAAATTGATGTGAAACATTACTTCTAGTAACTTCGTTACTAGAAGTAATGTATCGCATAAATTTTATTTCCTTCACTGTAACGGTATTTTGTGGGGAGGTTTTTAAGTCAAATGCGCGACATTAGGACCGATGCGCAACCATTGCCAACTTTACCCTATGAAAGCTTTACACTCTCATGCGTGTATAAGCATAGCAGGAGAATTTTTAGTTTTTCTCTCTCTCCCTCGTAGCTTCATTTCTTAGGCTAACCTACAGTGGATTTAATTTTCAGAGCTGGTTTTAACCTACTCCACTCGAGCTAAAGGACTGGGTAATTTAATCTAAGCTGATCTAGATTAAGTACTAACCAACCCAGTATTTTAGAATGAGTTAGTTTAGGGTTTGTTGTACGAAGCCATTTTCTAATAACGTATCCTATCCCGTCTTCTCTTTTCTTAAAGTCCCTCTTCACCACATGATTTTCAAAAAGATTGAAGGAGTCAGGGACGCTCGAAAATGGTTTAGTTTTAAAAAAGTGAATAAAATTAATTGATATATAAGGAATTTATAACTGTCTTTTTATTACTTGTAACAAATGTTAAATTTGTAAATTACAAAATGTTATTTGTTAATCATAATTTTTTAATAAATCTTAATATTTTTTTGTTTAAACTGAAATATATAATTAATAATAATTAATAAGAAATATGAATGCAAAATTTATACCAGGAATTATTCAAAGGTTGAATACAGTTTTCTTTAATGTAAGAATTACATGCATTTAAAATGTTACAAAACTGTCTTCATGTTGGTTCTCATATATATATATATATTCCACTAAAATGTGGTGACCTATACATCCATACCCAGGGTTAGAAATTGCCAAATCAAAATATCAAATTTACTCAGAGGGGAAAATAAAGCATTTATCAAAATGTTTAAACACTTAATTTAAATATCCAGGGTTAAAGTGCCCAGCACTGAAGTATTAAATATTAAAATACTAAGCATTTTTGTAATACCGAAAATTAAAATGCCGCCCTGCATTCAGGTACCCACTATCAAATTATTGAGATGCCAGGCATCTGCTGAGCCGATATTCGTAACTTTGGTATACTCCAAATACCAACGTTCCCCTAACGTCCGATTGCCATCTGGGTACTAAGTGTTCATTCGACAAGCGATGAAAAATCTAGCAATAAAATACCCTGCGTTAAAATATCATCGTTTGACGTGCCCATCAAGATAACTTTTTGCAAAAGGGCGAAATTCTGATGGGGATAAAAACATGATTCCTTTTAAATTGTACAAAAACAATGTCTACTTTCACAAAATCCTTTCTACAATACACAATCATCAGTCACAATCATCAGTCACATAGGATGGTAATATACTTTACCAGGCTTTCCTGAAAAGCTGTTGAAATCCGATCAGATTTATAGTATTGTTGATTTTACCCCAAAGCACCCCATTCACTCCTTTGCTTTAATTAACTTTCAAAGCAACTCCCTTCATCATCGCATGTTCACGCGTAACCATTTTATTGTAATAACGTATATGCAGTTTAAATAACCGAAAAGAGTATGTAATTTTTAATGTCTTGTCATAGTTAGTGTATTTGGCATCCCTCCATTAGTCTTATGACTGTAATTCAAAAGAATTTCGTTACAAATGAACGGTTACTCGGCAGTGGGATGTCCTCTGTTCATCTCAAAATGTAATTCGGTACGAAGGTAATGTCTCGGAAACTTTGTTTGGAAGACCTGTTAAATCTTAGGATCTCACGACTGACCTGTTCACTGATTTTTGTTTACCAAAGCTAACTCATAAGCGTGACTAACGAAGGAGCTCCACCCGCTTTTTACCTTTCTTCACCCGACAAAGTTGGGAGGGGTTGTGACCCCCAGCAAATTCGATGATTTGGTCATTTGGATTAAATGACATTCGATAAAAATTACAGTTATCAATACAGTATTTCAATCCACACACACACACACACACACACACACACACACACACACACACACACCAATGTATTTAGTATGTGTATCCTTATAATTATTATTATTGTTATTACTATTACTGTACTTGCCATTTTCCCTTTATGTAATAAATAAACTGAATCCCTTTAATATTGCTTAAAAAGATGATATATTAATGCCATGTCAAATATCTAAATTGTACAGAAAAAATATTGAAAAATATTGTAAAACTCTGTCACTTCTATTCTTTTTGAATTAAGGTTTTTTTCGGTAATTAATAAATTCACTCTTTAATACTGTTCAGTAATTTTAATTATTAGTTACGGATATGTTCTCGAAAGTAATCGTGATAATTATATTATTACAATGATAATAATAATACGTAATTACATATTTAAACAAATTTTTATAGTTTGCATTACTTAAATTATAGTCTTAAAGTTATTAAAATATGCTCTGGACGGTCCTTTAAGATTCTTGAAATGGTTGACAATCTTTATATATATATATATATATATATATATATATATATATATATATATATAAAAATTCACATATCTCATATTGTATGAGAGACTAAATTAAATATTTTAGAAAAAAAAAGAACAGTTTTAAATCAACAAAATTAGATGGTTGTTAATTGCTTGCCAACAGAACTTATTTCTCTGGAAATTAACTGAAATTGTTAATTGAATTAACTAGTAGAATTGGTCGTCATATAATTTAGTTTTTCGAACCAGTTATTATTTTCTACTTATTTTATTTGAAATGTAAAATAATTTCAATGCTCTAAAATTATATAACATTTATTTACAAACAACCAAAATTTAATTTTTTTTTTAAAACAATTAAGTTTTTAAATTAGAAAGAGTCAATATTTCAAACACACTTTAATATTTATTTTTAAAATGAAATATAAATAAACAGGATATAAAATTGTATAGAAATTCAATAATAATAATAAAAAAAAAAGATGTTAAAAGAAAAGTTGTGAAGTTATGAAGTACTTGTAGAATGGCTTCGGTTCTGAGTTCATTGAAAAGGAAATTAAATCTGGGGAAAAATCTTTAGAAATTGCCTAAAAAAAATTATCTCAGAATATCAGTAAGAGTATATATATATATATATATATATATATATATATGAAAATTATTTCACGATCACTAAATCACACACACACACACACACGCGAGTGAGTATGTGTATGTGTGTGTTTTTAATGTAAATATAATATGTTGAAATCAAAAACATATTAAGTATAAATTCCTGCAATTTTGATAATTAATCCTAAAAATGTATTACTTTGTAAGCATTTTCCCATGAATTATATCCCAGAAATGTTTCCACTAAATTCCACTACTGGAACCTGTGTTTTTATAGGTTTCCTAATTTGAAACCTATACCGAAATATTTTCCTGGAATATTATTAAAATAATAAATATTGTAAAATAAAAATTATACAATATAATTATATAAAAGTGTACAACCAATTGCGAAAGCCGGGATACACTGGGACTACCTATACCTAACCACCCAGTATAACCATTCGTACTCACAAATGGATGTAGTGCCAAAACAAATTATTTTTGTGCTAACCCAAGTTGCATAGACAAATGTTGAACCATAAAAAAATCAAATTATTTTGCTCACCAGTACATTATAAGTTTGTTTTGAAAAGTGCTGAATCAGCAAAAATAAATTTGGTCATTTGTGGACGACTATTTTTAAAACTAAAGTATATATATATATATATTTTGTGAATAGCATTAAACTGAGTTTAATTAATTTTTAATAAAAGTTTTAATGTTTAAGTTAATTTAAAAGTAAATTTTATTTTTATACTTAAAAAAACAGTAATAATAATAATAATAATAATTAATAATAATAATAATAATAATAATATAATTGGAGAAAGTCACTCTTCGGATGTTTAACTTGCCGGAAAAAAATTGTACTTAAATTTGACCTTAAGTTCAGTTTAAAGATATGCTTATTATTATTAAGGTGTTCGTTAGATAATCATTGTAACTACACTGTATGAAAAATATTTGGTTTTAAAGCATAACAGAACATTTTTGGGACTTTATTTATATATATATATATATATATGAAAATTATTTCACGAAAGTGACACGTGAAAAATATTTATGATGAATAAAACCACGAAGGGAAAAGAAACAAAGTGGTGCTCAAGTGTTCCTGAAGATGTCATTAGACGAAAGCGCTTGAGCACCACTTTGTGTTTCTTTTCCCTTCGTGGTTTTATTCATCTATATTATATATATATATATATATATATATATATATATTATATATAAAATATCTGTAAGTTGATGTATTGATTTCGATGGGAGACCGTCCTCTGCGGCTTGAATATGAAGCGACACGTGGTTCGGATTCCACGTAAAGCTGTAGGTTCCCTCCGTCATATGACCTTAGTTGTTGCGAAGGTTAAACAACCCCATCATTATTTTATTATTATTGTTATTATTATTATACAAACGAGTTTATTTTATAATAATTAGATAATGCGGCAAAAACATTTTTCTTATATATATATATAGTTGTATATATTGATAAGCATAATTATAAGTACATTGTTAAGTGTACCTTGTAGGAGCATGTAAGGTAAACAGCTGTTATAAATTGTCATCGAATTGTGATAAATTAAAAAAAATCCTTTTTCTTCTCAGTTTTCATCCTTTTGGCAGCTATAATAATAATAATTATATATATATATATATATATAATGAAATATTCATATTTATATGATATATATCTTTCTAAATTTCAGAAATAAAAACAAAACTTTTAAAATATCTTAACAATTTTGAAAACATCTCTTTTATTAATAAATTTATTTCAACCTATTCATATTTCCTCTTACAAAAAATCAATAAATTGCAAAAATCAATGTTTTGTTTTCTTAAAACTTTTTTCAAGAATGTTTGAAGGTCATTTATATTGTCGTATAATTATATATACTTGTACACTGAAGTTCCAGATTTCAGGTGTGAAAATAGTTTTCACTATTAATAGCCATGACGGAAATGAATTTGTCGTTGAGGATCGATAATGATTCGACGGGTTCGATCGGTCTTCGATACGCGCGCGCTGATGAGATCACTGTTCCCGTCGGTGTTACTGTTGACTGACTTTGACACGGTCAGTTCTTCTCATACCGTCACTCTCGGGGAAAGGGACTCGAAACTGCGAGTCAAGATGCTGATTGAGGAAGTGCCCGAGACTGTTAAGAGGCTCGCTGAGGGGAAGTTACGATGGGAAGAGATGCTCGCAAAGTGACCCAATTTTGTCTCAAGAAACTACTAAATGAGGATCCAATCCGTCTCCTTAATACATCGGGAAGGTCTTCTAGTTCTGTTTTTACTCAACGGTTTCACAGGCACCAAAAAAAAAAATTATCCGTAAGGTTTTATACTATTTAATTAGAGTTTGAAAAAAAAAAAAAAGAAACAGTTCGTGATTGGACAATTCATAATCTGTAACTCAGTTTTCTGATCCTTGATTGGACAATCATAGATATATTGTCTCCCAGAATCATAACTAAGTGAAAGAAATTTGAGGAATAACAAAGTTTATGTACCATAAGAATTTAAAATATTCATAACCATTCTCTCTCTTCACACACACACACACACACACACACACACACACACAGAGGTGGTCAGAATCAAAAGCAATTTCGTCAGCAAAATCCAATTATTATTTATTTAACTGCATCGTGTATTCTACATCTGTTTTAAAAATTGTTACACCTGTTAAATGACATAAATGACAACACTTCATAACTGTCTCTTTGCAAGACCAACCACTTTTTTTCCTCGTATAACAATACGAATTTATAAACAAGAAAAATTAGGTTTTTTATGGTAAATTTTATGAGTAAAATATAAATTTTTAATTAGCTTTTTTAAGCACGAAATTGTGCACCATCACAATCGCGTGCTTTAATATAGCGTGACAATGCTTCAATACTGTCATTGGCGGATGTACTCCCCTCCCCCCACGTTTGTGGGGAGCCAAATCTAACGCAACCCAAGCCAACCTTAACCCATTTCGCCAACAACAAATACTGACTTATCGGGAGTAAGGACATTCACTGGCATTGCGATGCCTTACCACCTTCGATACGGAGTTCAATTTAGATTTGTAACAAAGACAAGCCAATTAGGGCAAATCTGACTGGCCACTGAAAATTTAGTAAACAGTATTTCCAGTCAGAATTGCCACGTCAAATTACTGAGTATGGGATGGCACTTTATTAGGGGGGGCGGAAATAATTTGCCCTAAAAATTTCCAGGGTGCCCTGATTTCCACATAAGCAATATGTGTAGCATAAAATAACGGGAAGGTTAGAGTATGAGTAACATATATTAAAGCCTTTTTGATATAAAAAACATTACAATTAACTACAAGTACAGTAGCAATTAATTAATTCACCTCAAGAAGTAAAAAAAACCAAAGGGCTGTCAGGAAAAATCTGCCCTGAAAATGCTCAATATTTGCCCTGAAAATGCTCAATTCCCTAGTCCTGGGAGGTGGGGGTGGGGCCTGCCGTTCCCCCAGACCCGCCTCATACGCCTATAGTCACTAGATCCATCCTAAAAAAATCTGAAAATCGTTAGATTCATGAGAAATGTTCTAAAATATTGGAACATAAAGACATCCACGCAAACACAAGTGATCAATGTTCAGATTTCAGGTAAATAAAAAAAAGCAGGTAGATATATAGAGCACTTCTGTAAGTAACATGAAGAAAAAAGGAAAAGGTAAGAAAGAGTATTTTACATAGCCTTGGTGGGGAGCAAAACTGGTGTTAGCCCCGCTTTTATCAGCTTTGGTTTCCCGTAGATCTGCTAATGAACACCGCTTCCCATTGCATTGAGTTTGCTAAAATAAGGAATTTATTAATAATAATATAAAATATAGTAGAAGTTTGACATAAATGGAAAACATAAGTTAATTAAGTATGATATCAATTCTAAATAAGCCTCAGGTAAATCCCAGAAAAAGATACATGACTGTACATAAACATCCGAACAGATCTCAATCTGACTGGAACATGTCACATGTGACATTATTTTGTTCAAACAATGAGTGATAGAATACGTCACGCGATGCACATCTATTTCATCAAATCGTGTACAGTATTTGCAAACAGTCATAGTGTGTTCAAATAGTGCTTAAAATAAATATTAAAATCACTGAGTTTTGTTTCCTTTTGACGTCACACGGTCACAAACACAAACTGCCGTGTTCTTTTGTTCACAAAACACTTGAAGTCAGTGAAAAAATGTGACTTCACTTCAAGTTTTGAACGAAAGAAAAGGACTTCAGAGGCACAGATATTAAAACCCAGTTGGCATAGTATTTCAAAAAATAGACATCAAAAGGCGTACCCCTTAAATATACAATATTAGAAATACAGTATTAACTCATATTATGTGGTACTGTCTAGTTACTCTAGTACAATGTATTTCATCTTCTCTCGAGGCTTGTATCGCTTTCTGGCAATCCTACTGATTTACAAATACCTAATAGCCAATTTTTAGACTTTTTTTTTTATAACGAGTTATTTTATGTGTTAAACACATTTGATTTGGTGCAAATATATTTAAAAGTATATTTCATGTAAGTGGAACCCTAAATTTAAAAAGATTATTTAACTTAAAGATTATAATAAAAAAAATTTGTGCATCTGCACCAAATTTGAAGTCTTACTCTTGCACAGTGTTGCCAACTTGGCCTTTTTCAGGCTAGATTTAGCCTATTTTAGCTTCGGCTAGCCTTTTATTTTACTTAATAGCCTATGGCCTTAAATCTGGCAACTTTTTGTTCTAATTTAGCCTTAATCTAGCCTCTTTTCATATCAAATTGCGAGCGTACTGAAATGTTTTTTCACGTTGTAGCGTGTCAAAATATGTACAATTACGTCGGAAGAGTGTCATCTTGTACTGATTTGATAGAAGTGGTTTCAGTCGTTGTTAGTTCTTCTTGTACGTGAATGTGTATTGTATAGTGTAAATTGTTATTATAAATTCACATATATTTATCATTAGTTCCCCGTCATAGTTTTGAATTGTCGATAAGAGTTTTATTATCTTTGTGGTTGTTTTCCAGCTTTGTTTTCTAAACTGTAAGTTAATTAAGTAATAACCCATTAAACATGTCGAAGCCAGCCTACCAACAGCGATTTATGAATGAATGGCTTAATGATTTGTGCAAGGATTGGATAAGAGAACTTCCAGGATCTAATCCCTTCAGAGGGCTTGCTGCTGTAGCTAGACGTGTTTTGTGCATCCCCCATTCTAATGCTGAAGTGGAGAGAATTTTTAGCCAGATGAACATCGTTAAAAGTAAACAGAGAAACAGAATGAAGAGAGACCTTTTAAATGCAATACTTAGCATTCGAGCTGGAATTAGAAGAGCTGAAAAGTCTTATTACTCATAGTTTACCTCAAAACATAATTCAAAACATAGGGACCAAATTAACTTACGAGAATGCTGACGAAACAGAACATGATTCCGTTGAGGATTTAAATGATGTTGACACACTATTTTTGTCATAATGTAAGAAAAATGTTTAGCCTATTTTTTAGCCTATTTTTATTAGGGTTATAGCCTTTATAGCCTATATTTTCTTCTAATCTAGCCTTACTCTCAGGAGATAATGTTGGCAACACTGCTCTTGCATGACGTTGACATTAGTTTTCTGTCACTGTGAGTGCCCGTTGTGTTTTCAATTTTGTGTTAACTAAAATAACTTAATATTTCGGAATGCTTTGTGTACGTAATGTTTTTATGTATTCGTATAGTTTGAACTTGTGAAAATACAGCGAATAATGTCCCCTTTATATGACAAAAAAGAGCAGTTCTATAGTTTTGAAAATAGGCCTAAGTGAGAATTTTGTGTAAAATTAATATACCCAAATCTTATCTAACGTTATTAAGTGAACTTACATTTATGTAGGCCATTATTTGGAACTTTTTCCTTTTAGTGGCCCCATATTTGGGTTAGGTTAGGTTAAGTTTAGCACCATAGTATAGTTTAGCTTAGTTTCAGTTTTACGGTCCATTTAGTGGCCCAGTTTTTAAAGTAATTGTACTTCATTTTTTAAAATTTCAGAATTCGTTTCTGAAATTGAAATACACTCCCAAAAAGATTTTATTTTGATTAAATATTTTATGCAGTTTTACTTTCACTAAACTAAACCTAACCTAACTTAAAAATGAGGCCGTTAAATGAAAAATGTTCTGATTATTTTATTCGGCTGTCAGTTAAATTTATCGTCGCTAAAACTAACTTTAGGGATGAAATCTAAAAGAAATTCCAGCCCAGACTAGCACCAAAAATCAAGGTAAGGTTGGCTAGGCCAAGACCAGTACCTAACCACGGGTAGGGTTTGAGGGTTAAATGAAAACTAAAATATTGAAAGTGAATTTTTTTTAGTGTGAGCATCCAGTCCACACTACATTTTACCAAATTTCAGAAACTATGAGTGTACATTCTCTGTAGTGCAATTTTAAGGTGAACTAAAAAATGGGCGCTTTTTCGTTTATCCGCATATTCTTTTTCATTATTTACCCACATATTAAGCCAAACATTTTCAGTCGTGATATTTTTGTTAAAACTAACGAAAGTATCACAACTTAGCCTAACCAATTGTCAAGGACATACAATTGACCTAACCGGGCATTCAATTAACCTAACCAGACATTCAATTAACCTCGTAATTATATCGGAAAAAAGATATACAGGGCGTCCCAAAAAAATGTATACACACTTTAAATAATTATAAAGGCAGTGTTTATTAAAATACATTTCATTTTCAAAATGTAATAGAATCTACAGACATTATTTAATTGTTTTGTCAACGCCTGTTTTCAAACTGACGTCCGTTCTGGTCCAGGCACTGCTGATAACGCGAAGCAATGGAATCGCAAACATCACGAAACATTTCGTTTGGTATTTGTGTGCATTCTCGTTCAATGGCTGCTCTCAATTCAGCGACTGTTGCAGGTTTTATAGCGTAGACTTTGTCTTTTAAGTATCCCCATAAAAAAAAGTCTAGTGGTGTGAGGTCTGGTGAACGCGGAGGGTATTCTACGAAACCCCTTCGTCCAATCCACATCCACATCGTGCCAAGTACCACTCGCAATACTCCACTCTTCGGTCCGGATCATCATCATCTTCATTAATAGCATGGCCAATCTTGGAATGTAACTTTTCCATTGACAGCGCTTCAAAATGCGTTGGACAGACGATTCTGAAATTCCTACCTCACGACTCGCTTGCCGCACAGATTTTCTTGGACTTTGGTGATACGTTTCCAGTACTCTTTCTTGCTTTGTGGGGCTTGTCGATGTCCGTGGTCTTCCGGAACGCTTCTTGTGGACATTCTGAACAGTTCCATCGGCTAATTCCATCTCTAATTCGAGTGATGGTAAGTCGCGTTGGTGGATCTGTTTGAAACTCCCTCCTAAACTGTCTTTGCACTTCAACTGCGTTTTCACACTTCCAGTAGCATTTTAGAATGAATTTCCTTTGTTCAAAGCTTAGTCTGACTGCCATTATTAATTCTAATGGGTTTAACTTGGAAAGAAAGAAACATCAATTGAGCTATCAGCTGTTAAAGTGTGTATACATTTTTTTGGGACGCCCTGTATATACAATAGCAGAAAAAAAAAAAAAATTGAGGGTAAATAACGAAAAAGAATATGCAGATAAATAAAGAAAAAGTGCCATTTCGTTTAACAAGGATGTATCATGTATGGGACCTCCAAATTAAGCCCCCTGCCCCCCCCCTCTGGATCCGCCTATGTAAGTAAGGTGCAGCTCTGATATTTCAGTTTAATTTAGGTATTACTAATTTCTTATATATTTAAAAAAACTACAGAGAATTTAAGAGCTCCAACTTCATTTTCAAACTGAAGTAGGCTAAATGATTCTTAAAATAAATTAATAGGCCTACAGTAGTTGAAGAAAATTATACTTATTTGTAATTGTAATGGGTTTGGTACCATACAAATTTAATCAGGAAATGAAATAGGTTTAAGTGATAAGTTATTTTACTAAATTAACAAGTAGGCCTAGGTCTGTTGTAAAAGTAAAAATAATTTAGACCTGGCTAGGTACAGAAACTAGGCCTACTATGAAAATATTGCCAAGCTTGGAAGGGTATTACTTATAGGTTAGTCTAAATATATTTTGTATTTTGGTTTTCATATTATAGTTATTATTATGATAGTTAATTATAATTAGTTAATTAGGCTATAGTAATATGTGCAACATTATATAAAAAAGCTATTTTTTATAACTTTGGGCTGAACTGTCTGAACAAATTTTCCAGACTGCTACAAGCAAAGTTTACCTATGCCCAGGCCTAGATCCGTCCTTTCTCAATAGCTTCTTTGTCTAATAAGACAATAAAACAAAAAAAAAAGTATGCCTCTAACTACCTATATAGTAAGCTTGTAGTTATTCATAATTAATACCCAACTGAAAGAAATATTACTAAAATAGCATGCATTTTATCAAACATAGGCTAAATAGATTCCTTTTTAGTTTCCGAAACAGTTAATGGTTGGGAATGTTTCGTTTATGGTGTTTCAGTTACCAAACTCCGCACTAGAGGCAGTTTCGTAAACTATCGGTTAGTTTCTGTTCTTGTTTCCCTAAAATTGCATAGTGTAAATCGGCTATAATGTTAGTTAGGAACTTGCAGATACACAACATTCATACACTTTAGCAGTGCCAGTAAAACCAATAAGGTAAGCATATAGCGATAAAACCTTTGTGACTCCTGTTGCTTGTGGGCTGTGGGTCAATAGGCTACAATTACGGTAGGTCGTATGCCCCTATAAGGCCTGTAGGCCTACTGTGAGACTATAACTACTGCAGGCCACTGGTTAGTAGGCTATATAGGGGCTAGGGTTGTACGACTCCTACAGGTCTATATAAGCTGTAGGCCTAGGGCCTCTAGTCCTAGCCTAAGCTTCTGTAGGCCTATAGGCTATGGGACTTGTATAGTAGGGTGGCTGTATAAACATAATCTTTAAAAAGTTTAGGGGTAATCTCTAGGAGCGCTCCATTTTTCAATATTAAATATCCACTCATAAAACATATACCATTTGAAAGCTCACATTTTTCTGAGTCTAAAAATGTAGTAATCCAAAAGTATCAATAGCAAATAAAAAGTAACTAGGTTTAATTGTTTGACGCGTGACGTCATTAACTATATTATAAAGGTTGGCTAAGTTATAAATCTTCATTCTGTGTTGTAAGATGGAATGTGATGGATGTGATATCAGTATAGTGATTAGTATAATCCAGGTTATTAGGTAAGTGTTAATATATACATGTACCAAGTCGCAAATACTGATTCGGGGGATATATATGTGGGTTAGATTAGGTTAGGTTGGTTAGGTTTTCTTATTTGATATTGATACTTTTAAAATGTGAGTATTTGTGAGCTTGTGAGCTTTCAAATGGTATATGTTTTATGAGTGTATGTTTAATATTGAAAAATGGAGCGCTCCTAGAGATTTACCAAGTTTAGTTCGGAACGCATAATATTGTTCTTATTTCCTAAAAAACTCAGAATACCAATTTGTATACAAATCGGAAATGTTTTAGAGGTGTCGCAAGAGTCCAGAAGATTTTAGCTTAGTCTTTTTTGAATTCAGCTTCAGGTCCCCCTCACCCATGAGGGTGAGTATTATCCTCTCAATGGAGGGGGTTTCGTTGGTGCTAACAACTCATTGTCGCCTGGTTGAACTTTTGGAGACCTTCAACTAATGTTTTCTTTCTTGCATTTGGGAATGTTTTACGATGTTCCTCAACGACCTGAAGCAAAAACTGTCTGTTCCTCATTTCTCGTTACAGAGGCGTTAAAGTCCTTTATCAATGCTACGCACCTTTCTGCTATATCATTGACAACCTTCATGCTTTTAAGAATCTTGGAAGCGTTTTGATAATCTGGAATCTGTTCCCATTGAGCTGGATCTACAGAAGTTAGAAAGTCATCTTCCAACCCTGAAATTGAGAGCAGTTGTCGAGAGTTTGCTGCGACAAATTTAATTTCTAAAGGTACACGATCATCAAAGAACGAGAGACTAATCAGACGTTCAATTAAATACCACAAATAATTACCGAATGCCTTGCTGCAGATTTGGAAACGACAGTGTCTCGGTAAGTTTTAATTGCTGAAGGAGCTCAAGGTCATTTGCAGGAGCTAAAGTTGCTTGGGGGCATTGGAACCATGCTTTTACATAAATCTTTGTAGTAAATAAATTGAATCTTCTTAAAGATGATATTTCGCTTGATGTTAGACGAACCTGTGAACGGAGGAGATAAATCTTTACAGAATAAATTACGTTTGCTAGCCAACGTGCACGATGTAGAGCATCTGGTTGCATCAGTCTTCTTCCTCGTGGGGGTACTTCTCCCAGAAACAACGATATTAATTCTAAGGTTTCTCGATAATCATCTCATGGTTGACGTTCTTCTAGTTTAGTTTTACAGAATTCAATTATTTCCTTCCATTCAGATATGTCTAAGGTCTCTTCTTTATCACCAATCACTGGTTCAAGCTTACTCTTATCAATATTACTCCATTCTAGCTGTAATCGCTTAAATAAAGCAATATCAGGTCCTGATGAGGGACGCCAAATACATTTCCAACTATAATCTCATGGATATGATGACAGGCTAGATGCAGAAGAGTTTTGTCCAACATTTGAGGGGTCGCGCGTCTTAAGATACCTAAGCGTCACCACAGGCGAAAACGTGTTTTTGATGGATATCACTATTTTCACCCTTCCTCTATCGCGTGGTTTGGCTTATAATGACCTTACGACACTAGAAGTATGGTTGAAAACCTTATGAAGCGAACTACTTTTTTCACCTCTATCGCCAGCCAAAAGTTCACCCAAAGTTCGGCATAATAAGAAAATCAAAAAATAAAAAAAAATATATATAAAATATGAAAATCTATTCCAAAAACTCATCAACATCTTCATTAGCATACTTACTGTAGAACTCTAATTTAGCCAAAAATTAACGTTCTAGCTTAATTAATAACAGATACTTTTGCCAGAATATTGCTGAACTTTGGAGGCGATTTCTGGCGAATTTTAATTTTGGCGCTTAGGTACCTTAAGACGCGGGACCCCTCATTTGTTCAATCAGGATGCAGGCACCTCCTCTCTTTCCCCTATTACTTGCCGTGGTATCAAACGACATAGCTTTGATTTGGGTTGGTTAAATTCCACTCTTTTACAGTTTAACAACAGCCTTTGCAATTAACAGCCTTTGCAATTACTTTTGTACTTTCGGAGGTAAGTTTAAGGACTGCAAGAAGCTTGCCGATATCTTTACCAGTCACTACCACAGGCAAACCACCGACAGACATTTTTCCTGTGATATCAGGAGCATTTTCCCATTCCAGTGAACCTACCAGGGGAGTTCCTGGATCAAAGTGTTCAATGATATTAGCTGAAGTTTCTTTTCTAATTTTCATCCTTTTAGTGTGAATATAATCATTATTGATCGATAGTGACTCTACATCATATCCTAAACTTTTTGCCGTAGCAGCAACGATATGAGCTGTTGCTCGGTTGCTGGTCTTTGTACGGTCTAGAGCTTGCGCTAATTCGAGAGTCCTTATGTTTTGAAGTCTTGCTTTCTTCAGTTGTGGTTGGGTGTCACCCTGAGAAAAACTTTTTAATTTTTGAGATGTACTATTTTCTGAATGGATCGACCTGTTATCACTACTGGTACTTGAATCTATTGTTGCAACTTTGCTTAGTTGTTGCATTTCTTTTTCATGTTTTCTCTTGCGGCTAATAAAATTTTGCGCTATAATTAGCTTTTCTTTCCTTGATTGTTGGCACTTTATCAATGCCAGCTATGTGACCTTTTCTTCCACTGCGCTGAGCAATAAGAAATTTCTTATCTTCTGTTTTCATCATAGACAGAGCATTCTCGTGTGCAATGTCAAATAGTTCGACTCGTGATGTGAAGTGTGTTTCATTGGAAATTTGCTTTTGAGATCGACGGGACTTACTTTTTTGTAATGCTTTCCATTCAGAATGAAGTTTGAGTAACCGCTTAATAAGATCATGTTCATGCGCAGTTGGAATACTGGCTTTCTTCCAGAAACCCATAAAAGTGTGCCAAAACTTGCTGCTGAGAAGGGAGTTTATCGCCCAATATTTTTGGTAAAGTTGGACCAACAAGCCAATTATCTGTTTTTGAAAGAGTACTATAACTAGTACTAGCCATGATTGCAAAAAAATTGAAAATTTTAGGGTGTGAAACTCCTAACCGTGACATAATGGAGCACGAATTACAACCACATACGCACTTCCTCAGCATGTAGTTAACTAAGGATTTGAGTTGCAGCTTGCTCCTTGCCAGTTTTTCAGATGCCAAAAGTCACAAGAAGTAGTTACATATATTGATATTATATCATAAATACAACTATATATCTGAAAACATGAATATTTCGTATAAACATTTCAATAATAATTTCTGCAAATTTTGCAAAGAAATAAATGGGGTATTTTACTATTGATTAAAAGTATCGTACATTACTCTACATTTTTATACTGCCTTTGCGCCACCCCTAAATATGATTTGATTGCTTTAAAAAAAAATGGCATGCTAAGTTTTCTCATGATAAAGAACAAAATTCGACCTTCCGAACTCCAAAGTTAAAAAAATAATTTTTGTCCGTATATGCTGATAGCCATCTTATTGTATAGTCTATGTCCTATAGACGATGGGCTACATTTAGACTAACACTACCTACAGTGTTTTTTCAACGATACTGAATAGGAAGGACCCTGTGTCATATCACATTGTTGATCAGGGAGTGGATGTAGGCATGGGCCTATCATTTATATGGACGTTAAAAATACTTTTGAATATGTTCCATAAATGATTTAGAAATGAAGCAGGTAATGTAAACTTAAAGGCCAAATTCAACTAAACGCTGTGGCTATTTAGCCATTACTGGTCAGATAGCCTTCCAGGCTAGGCCCCGTTTGACTAGCACTGGTCAAATAGCCTCCCAGGCTATTTAGCCAGCAGTCCTGTGCAGTGTGCACATATACAAATACAATACTGTTTTTGTGAGCTTTGTATTATTTTTTAAAAATTTGCTATAATCTTCATCTACTGTACGTTTACGTTAATAATAAAATAATAAATAAAATTTCTTAATTTTAAATTTGTTAAAAATTTGTTTTAGGTTTGGAAATGCCATAATAATTGAATGCCCGGTTAGGTCAACTGTACGCCCTTGACGATTGGTTAGGTTAAGTCGTGATATTTATCGTTAGTTTAAACGAAAATATCATGACGTACAGTTGACCTAACCGAGCAGTTAATAATTTTCACGTAGGTTTCGATTAATTTTAAGCAACGTTTACCAAAAATGTGTGTTCGTTATAGCTACCGCATATATATATATAATTTTTTTTTTTCACTGGAAAGGAGGAGAGAGAGATACACCATTATTTACACTTGGAAAATAATGGACAAACTAGTCCCTAATCTTACTCTGAACCCTGTAACTTCCCAAACAACGGTGGAAAGTAGAAAAGGAAGACTATGTCGTGTTCCCAAATTAAAGGCTAGACAGGGAACATCCTTAACCGTCAAAGAAAATAGTTTTGTCGTGAGAAGACCAAAACTGTCTAATCAGCTGCCCAAAAACCTAAGGAACACGAGTGGTGTTGCAGTGGACATCTTCAAAAGATGATTAGACGCCTGGCTCAGAACAATCCCCGATGAGCCGGACCTGGCCATGACTCCAGATTTGAAAAAATTTACTGGAGCACAGCTCTGAATTTACTTTTTTTCCCCTTACACCACTAGATAGGTTAATGATAGTAAACTCTTGAATTGACGACATACCAATTACAAATTGTTTTAGCTAAACATAATAATACAATAATGTACAGTTTATAACTCACCTTAAGTTTATTTATTCATTGCAGCAGCAACAGTGGACGATGTTAGACCTTGCATGTAGGCATTTGTTGTGAATTTACCGCCATGTATGCTTGGCCACTGATCAATGGCTTTCTGTGTGATCATTACAGCAGATCTAGTGCAGCAGATCTGCACAGCTTAGTCAAATGAGATGGCTTAATGGATCCTTTGTGTTCAACAATGTAACCAAGAATGGAGAATGTCCCTTCAGCTGGTGCTTCACTCCAGGCAGTTGATCCATCTTTATCAAAATGCTTTAATCTCTGTGATTCCTTTCCACAGCTGTTCTATATATTCTGTCAGCCAATTTATCACTGAGTCTTTTGTAAACTACTTTCAGATCTGGTTCTGGATGGTCTAGCAACTTCAGCAACCTGGTAGTAATCAGAACGTTTCTTGATGTATTTGTAAACTTCATTTAGGATGTAATCCTCAGCTGTTAGTTCCTTTTGCTGCCCTGTGGTATCGTGCTTAAATTCAGAAACTACATCATTTGCATTTCCTCCATTAGCTAATTTGGAAATTGTTTCCATCACTCTTAACATAACATTTTCCCTCCTTCTTTATAAAATATATTTTCTACAAATTCTGCACTAACTGTGGTTTTTTGAGCTACTTGCAACATAATCTTTGTTACATAGGAAATCAATACATAGAACTTGGCACTAATTTCTTTCTCTTGTGGATGATCAAAAAACACAATTTTCTACAAATCTGTCAAATTGATCAAATTCGTAATTAACCATGCGAGTATCAGATTTGAGTTTTGGTCTCTTAAAACCAATGATATTGTCAAGAACCATATTGGTATAGTCAAGGCCTGATCTCAGATTTGAAGAGTGATTCTGAATAAAGTCTAAAAGCTCACTTAGTTTACAAATTTTCTTCAATGCATCAACGTGGGCTCTGTTCACAAGATGCATTAAGTCCCATCGAAATTTGAAATTTTCTCCAAACAACTTTTTCATTTCGTTTTTAAATGGCTCGTTGTCCTTACAAAAAGCCCCATCTCCAACCATTCCAGATACCTTGGATTAATTGCTTCTTCAGATAGTTTCAAGTGATTAGGAGACTTCAACACATCAAAAATTTCATTGGCCAAATAAACTCCTGATTTGCTGCGTACTAAATTTATCCCAGCAAGTTTTACAGTCTTATCTTCTTCACTCATAACTAATACAACTAGCATGCTTAATCCCAAAATTGTTCCAATGTCAGCTGTTATTGTTACTGAAGTTTGTTCTAAGAACCACTTTACAGTTTGTTCTTTAAGTTGATTATCTAATAGCTCACAAATTGTCTCGCACACATGTGTGCTATGATTCAAATTTCCAACCTCACAACCTGACCTATGTAATACAGCTAGAAGTACTGGATATAGAGCCCATGCAGTGTTTGTTTTCATTATGTAGTATAAGATGTTGCCACATAAGTCTTCTATGCGTTTAGTAGTGTTCCGAGATGATGTTTTCATCACTTCATAAACAGCAGCTCTTTGATGATGCTGAAGTTTAATTAAATGTCTCTTCAGGTGGGTTTTCAGATTTCTAAACCATCTCTATTGATTTTCTCCTTGTTTGCATACATAGGTTAAATCTTTAACATTGAAGTAACCTTTTATGTTAGAATGTTTGTCTGAAGCACATACTTTGGGGTCTGTGCAAGCTATGCAATATAATGTAAACATTTTATCATCAGAAGCATCATCAATATCTTCTTGATTATCATCATCTTCATCCTCAACAGCTATATCTACATCAGGCATATTAGTGTCACTATTTGCAATGTTTTCCATTATATCACTTGGTACTGAAAATGAATCATCAGCATGCCCTAGATCCTTCTTTTCCACCAATTTGAATGTAGATTTGATCAAATCATTGTTCAGGATTTCTTGTATTGATTTACACTTGTTTAAATGGGCTATGGAAATGTCAAATTTGTTGCTTTTTGCTTTATTAGATTTGGATGCAACACTTGAACTTGAAGGCATATTTTGACTCTTCTCTTTATTAACCACAACAGCTTGGTGAGTTTCTTTGTTAGGCGCAAAATTGCATTCAATGTCTTCTGGATTTGGGAATTTTCAAATTCCTCTAAAGCAGTTTTGTTAGTCTGATGCGCAGATTCCTCACTTACCTTTTTTCTTAGGTGGAGGAGAAGCACTTTCTTCAGTCTGTGAAACATCTAGTGAAAAAGTTTCATTTTCTAGATTAGCAGTTGATGAAGTTGGTTCATTTTTCTGAGGTCTAGCACTAGCACATTTTGTGAACAAACTAAATGACTGCTTTGCCGTATCTCTTTGCTGCACTTCATCCTCTGGTATTTCTTTACTGCAATATCTAAGCTGTGGGCCCAAACTCTGGGACCTCTTGTATTGTAACAAATATTTTTTTTGGAATTAAAATGTTCCTCCCAGTTTTGCTTCTTTGAATATTTGTTCTTGCATTGACCACAAAAGTAACCCCTTTTAACACCCTCACTTTTCTCTCCAACTTCATCAATATTAGGATCCATTATTGATTATTGACTACCTGAAAAAATACAAAATAAGTAAAAGTTAGTAAATATAGTATGGTAAAAGTGAGTAAAAGTAAGTAAATATAGTACAATGAAAGTAAGTAAAAGTAAGTGCTTTAAACTTAGTAAAAGTAAGGAAGAGTAAGTAAAAGTAGGTAAGTTAAAGTAAGTAAAAGCAAGTTTAAACTTAACTAAACTTTCAATTCTAGAGTCATGGTGGATTACTTAAAACCGCATAAGTAATTATCTGGCCAATTTATCAAACCTGGCCGAGATCAATGGAACATAGTCCAATCCTGATAATTTTATATTAAAAAAATATACCTTTAATAAAATTTTAATTATCAAAACATTGAAGCTTAACAAAAAATAAAAATAATTGTTAAATATGGAATTACCAACTAAACTTAAAATAACTAAATTTGTAATTTAAAAAAATTGGTTTGTACGAGAACGTATACGCAAAAAAATTGCATAACGTCTAGCGGATGAACAAAACCCAAATCCAAATTTACTTTTTCTCATGGTCAAATTTACTGGAGCAATGCTCCCAAGATCCCAGGAATCTGGAGTCATGGACCTGGCTATGTGAGGTGGAGAGTAGTGGTGCACCGATTAATCGGTATCGGCACCTGGCATGCCGATTAATCGGCCATGCCAGGTATTTTCCTAATATCGGCATGCCAGGTGCCGATACCGATTAATCGGTGCACCACTAGTGGAGAGTACAAGAACCAACTCACTACTTCACCAGGCTAACTCGAGAGGAGAGGCGACAAGCTTGACCTTCGTGAAATGAGGAATCATCACGTGAAACATTTGAAAGGTTGAAAGGTATATAACTATCAGAGCTGGGCAATAAATACATTGAATGTATTTAAATACTAAATACATGGGAGAAATGTATTTAAATACTAAATACATTTTACGAATGTATTTAGATACTAAATACAAAATACATCAATTGTATTTAAATACATTTGTAAATACATTTTAAATACATACAAATTTTAACATATGCATTCACTAATTCATGTTTTGATAAATTTCTACTTTAGGGGACACGGTGAATTTCGAAATAAATACACCATTCGATAGATCAGACGATTTTAAAAGCTTTTTCATCAATGAATTTTCCATCGCAAATTGGATTGATTGCAACGAGTTAGTTACACAGGCCCACTTAAGGCAGAGCCGTTTTGTACGATTATTTGGTCAATTTCAAGATATTTTTTGATGTTTAAAAAAACACTTACCTTCAGATGAGTGTACAGATTCGTTGTAGCATTGCTTGCAGCAGAGACTTCGTGTTTACACAGCAAGCAGGTGCACTTTACCTTATTACCGTCTTTAGATTTAATTTTAAAGTATTTTCCATCAACAGAGGGTGCACTAAATTGTTATCTGCAGATATATCACTGTTTGATTCACCGGATTTGCTTGTTGAAGCCATGACACGCACACGATAAAGAAATCAACCGCTTTCGACTAAGAGTGGCACACAACTGATTGAACTGACACGTTGAAACATGAACCATGCTGTACTACACTGTCGACGCGTCGTACTGTGCTAGTACAGAACGTGTATTAAACCAGTAAAAGTATTTACATTTTTATATTTTGAGTATTTAAATACATTGTATTTAAATACTGTATTTAAATACATGAAAAACAATGTATTTATAAATACAGTTCTAAATACACAAATGTATTTGAATACAGATGTATTTAAATACTGCCCAGCTCTGATAACTATGATATACTGTAGCTAACTAATCGTCAAGGGCGTACAGTTAACCTAACCGGGCATTCAGTTAACCTAACCGGGCATTCACTTATTACGGCACTTCAAAATCTAAAACAAATTGTTAACAAATTTAAAATTAAAATTTTTTATTATTTTATTATTAACGTAAATGTAGATGAAGATTATAGCAAATTTTTAAAAATAATACAAAGCTCACAAAAACAGTCTATATGTGCATAGGACTGCTGACTAAATAGCCTTAAATTAAATAAATAGTCCAATTTCACAATTATTGTAACAAAAAAAAATTGTAAAATTGCATTTTTTACAAAAAATAAATAAAGACTTATTCAGTCATTCAAAACCAGGCCAGTTAATTTGGCTGGTACCACAGTTGTAACCAAGACTGTAGCTATGTAGGCTAGTTAGATGTTGTAGGTATGTAATTAGCCTATTTGAATTTATTCTGCATAATATGCCTTTGAAATTTCATGTTTATATTGAGTTTAAGGTATGAGAAATTAAATAGGTCTAGCAAGTTATCATGATTGTATCATGGTATTCCCTTTTTAAGAATTTGTAATATTTGAGGGCCATTTTTTACTTTTCCACATGAACCTAGTAAAGAACCTGACAAAGCTAGGCATCATTTTTTTAAAGACAACTTGCATTGAAATTGAGGCAGCAACATCATTATTATTGTTCCATTGCTTTGTTCCAATTTCAAAGAGCACTCGGAAACCCAGTGAGACTTTGTCACCACACACACACACACACACACACACACACACATACATATATATATTAGGCTTACGGTATAAATTATAGTAATATAACAAGGTTTATGATAACGTTCTCTTTAACCTTGTGCATTAATAACTTGCCGAAAAGTTTACGAGTTAATAACATAAGAATGAAAAACAAAAATTGCTTAAATTGCATTCAATTTGGAGATGGGCGAAGCAAACTAAATTTAAGCGTCCGTCTTCTCTAGTAGATATTTGGACCAAACTTTTCTCGATATTCCAAGTTTGTATTTTGTATTTTCATCAGTTTTGTGCACACAAAAACACTTCTTTTATTTTAAGATAACTACATCCAACCTGACACTATTTCATGTAATTTGCGAATAAATATAATTTGAACACCGAAATTTTATACCGTGTTCTTTCCATCATATATATATATATATATATATATATATATATATATAGAGAGAGAGAGAGAGAGAGAGAGAGAGAGAGAGAGAGAGAGGCGGGGCCACCAGCTTGACCTCCGTGTGAAGAGAGACCAACGCACGAAACAACATAAGGTTCATAAGGTAAGGTGTGTATAATATATATATATATTCGATGCACCTCGGTGGTGTAGTGGTTAGCGTCGCTGACTACGAATCCATCGGCCCCGGGATCGAGACCCGGTGACAGCAGGCGGCGCGCAGCAAAACCCAGCTGTTTATCCTTCCACACAATAAAGTGGTTGGTAGATAAATGGGTGGCCTAGTGGTTAAGACGCTGGGATGCTTGTGGGGCGTGGTTCGGATTCCACGTTAAACTGTAGGTCTAAGGTGGCGTGAAAAGCTTGACCTTCGTCAGAATGAACAATTCGGGTGGAAGCTAACCAAAGGTGTGTGTGTGTGTGTGTGTATCGGCTATTGATTGATGGCGTGGAAAACGCAGTTTAATAATAAATAGGAACACCAGAAAAAAATAAACATTCAAGGTTTAATCAGTACCAACGTTTCGAAATGCACTAATTCCATTTTCAGGGCTAAGACAATAAAAAGCCAATTCACATACAAAATACAAATTGCTAAATTATAATTTAAAGTAACAAAGTTAAAATTATAAAAAGTAGCTAGGCTATATATAACCTGAATTCGTGGTTAGGTCAACTGAATTCGTGGTTAGGTCAACTGAATTCGTGGTTAGGTCAACTGAATGCCCGGTTAGGTCAACTGTACGCCCCTGATGATTGGTTAGGTTAAGTTGTGATATTTTCGTTAGTTTAAACGAAAATGACGGGAGCAAAAATACATAATAAACAGTTTGGTAGTCCCGATAATACTAAGTACCATAATGGTAATCTTTTCATTTAGGTTAGGTAGGTTAGGTTAGCAATAACATACATTTCACGGGTGCGAAATTTAGTTATTAGGGTGTGTTTTCATGTGCTTTATTCAGAAATGCTACTCATTTGCCCCGTGTTTACTTGGAAACGATTTTTTTCATACTTTCAATTAATGCGGGGCAAATGAGTGGCATTTCTGAGGAAAACACATGAGAACACACCCTAATAACTAACTTTCGTACCAAAAGTCGAGGTGGGGCTATTTGCTGCATATTAACCCAATACAGTCTAATGCAAAGAATTAAAAAAATCAACCAACCCGATTATCCAAGCTATCCATGAGTCCTGCCGTTTGTCGTCTAAGGCTCTAAGCTATGGAATTCGTGGTACGAAAACGTCTGTCTGTAGCTTCACTTAACTTTGACATTATTACTGTAATATTTCTAATTATTTGTGTGTATTTCTATTCTTAGTATGTGAACTGTCATTGTATTATTAATATTTGTCATATGGATTACAGTCTGCCAATAAACCTTTTCATTTTCATATACACACACATACATGGTTTCGGGATTTTGGTGAAACCTTTACTGTTGGGCTAGACACACCAAAAGCTTTTGATGGAGTCTGACACAAATCCTTAATTTCCAAACTGGCCTCCTTCGGTTTCTATCCTTTTATCTGTCTCTTCATCTCTGATTTCCTTTCTTGCCGATCTATAGAGCTCTGTGGTTGTAAGTGGCCACGTTTCTTTATAGTCGTCCTACGCGAATCATGGACTGACTGTTGAGAGGGAGGTTTTGTGAAGCGTGTGGAGAAGTAGAATCATCGGCATAGGAGTGGATAGGAGAGGAAATGCGACTTAATAGATCATTGATAAATAAAAGGAAAAGAGTGGATGACAGAACAGAACCCTGAGGAACACCACTATTAACAACTTTAGGATGAACTAGACCTCTAATCTTTGTACTATCTGTGATTGGGGTTGCGAAAGCCTTGTGGATTTCACTGCCTCAAAAACTCGGTTCCTTCATCTGTCTACTCGTCACAATCTTCCACACGACTATTCTCTTACCTTCAACAATACACAACTCATCCCTTCCTCTTAACATTTTTGGCATTTCCTTTTCTCGTGATTTATCTTGGAAATATCGCATATACTCTCTAAAATAGCTTCTAAGACTAAGAAGTTAGGTGTGCTCTACCGGTTCCGCAGTTTCTTCACTCCTATTCAGTTGCTGTATCTGTACAGAGGTCTTGTCTGCCCCTGTATGGAATATGCTTCTCATGTGTGAGGTGGCTCAACCTACACAGCTCTACTTGACCTGGTGGAATCGGAGGCTTTTCGTATCATCACTTCCCCGCCTCATACTGACTGTCTTCAATCCCTCTCTCTTCGCCGCAATGTTGCCTCACTCTCTCTTTACTACTGCTTTTTCCAATTCTCTAACTGCATACCTCCTCCTTTAAGGAGACCACGCAGTACCAGACTTTCTACACATTCTCATTCCTTTTCTGTCCACCTCTCTAATGCAAGGGTTAATCGGTATTCTCAGTCTTTTATAAATTCAACCGGTCAACTCTGGAACAACCTTCCTCAATTCATCTTTCCCCTGTTTCTGACCTCCAATCTTTCAAACGCAGTGTCTAGGCATCTCGATAACTCTGAACCTTGATTTTGGCTCATTTCGTACAAATGATTTTGAACAAATTTTAAGCCAGTGAAACTTTAACATTTACTTAAAGCTTGTGAGCCACGGATTTTGAGTGTTCACAACTTCTGACCCTACTGGCTTTGAATGTGAAGCTGAAAATTTTGATGGCTGTGGTATTATGGTAAATTTAGAAACTCAATGGTTTTTCCTCGGTTTCACAAAGGAGTATGAAATTTTGTACAAGCGTAATCTAACTAAATATAGGTAGGCTTTGGTCATATTTTTTATAAGGAAGGATCTCGACCTTTGCTATTTAATTCCAGCCTAGTCAGTGGCTTGGTAAATGCAGAAGACACTTTTATAAAGGCTAAAATTAAGCGTAACTGGTTTCCTTAATACTAAATTTTCGCTACTTTACTTAGGACAAGAAAATTAATTCACTGGCAAGTTTTCGAAATGCAAACTTGGAACAGGTACTGAAATTGACTTCGTTCCTTGAAAGAAAAGATAATTTTTACATTTTAATGCCGTGTTGTTTCCTGTTTTGAGCTTTTCTCACTTTTTTCTTAAATATGTTGCTGTTAAAACTCAAGTTTTTCGGAAAAAATCATTCATTTGATGTAAATATACATTATGGACCTAACTCTACAGCTTCAGTTTAATTTTAGCAGTTTGGAAAAGGAACAAGGAAAAAAAAAAGAATAATCGTAGATATTTCTAAATAATAGAAGAAAGACGCACTTTTTCCAAATGTATACATTATTGTAAATCTGAATTAGGATTCATATACAGGGTGTTCATAAATGTTTACCCTGAAAACAGTATGCTCATGTTTTAATGACGAATCTTACATCCGTTTTCTTTTTACAGGTGATCTCGTACACGCATAGAGTTTCTGTGCTGGTGTGTTTCGTCTACCGCATTCGCCGCTAGGAGCGCTGTAGTAGCTGTTCAGTTAAGATGGCGTCTGTGACAGAGAAGGCACAATATGTTGTGTGGCTTGCAGAAACAAAATCTCCTGTCAGTGTTCAGCGAAGGTTCAGAACAAAGTATGGAAAGAATCCACCTGATGTGAAGTTAATTAAGTCGTGGATGAAAAAATTCTTGGAAACTGGAAACGTGGAAAAGGGAAAGAGCAGTGGTAGACCATCAGTTTCCGATGGGACCAGATGATTGGTCCTTCTTCGCTGAGAACACTGTTTCCGCAAATGTGTACCTGGATATACTCACCAATTACGCCATCCCCCAGCTGCAGGACAGGCAGCCAACTGTCATCTTCCAACAAGATGGGGCACCCCCTCATTGGGCGCATGTTGTTCGTGAAACTCGACGCAACATTTCCAAATCGATGGATTGGCAGGGACGGGCCAATCCCATGGCCCCCCAAGATCACCAGACATTACCCCGCTGGATTTCTTTCTCTGGGGTCATGTTAAAGATTTGGTTTATGCAACAGTTGTTCCAGATATCAGGACATTGCGAGAACGCATTATGGATGCAATTGCGACAGTTAACCCACAAATGTTGGAAAATGTGTGGCGTGAGTGTGAACACCGTTTAGACATTTTACGTGCCACTAGGGGTGCACATGTGGAAGCTTATTAAGTTCATTAACTATGTATCAAAACTTTGTATGTTTATCTGCTTATGATTAAAACTGTGTTTGAATACGAGTGTTTATTTAAAAGTTATAGCATGCTTTAATCAGGGTAATCATTTATGGACACCCTATATTATTTATGTACTTTATAATTACAAGTATTTCACTATTTACAATTTACAGTTAAGTCATAATAATTATAATTGATGGAAATTTTAGTCGTCATAATCAATATTAATAACTGAAATTACACACGGTTTACTTAAACATGCAGTAAAAATAGCAACAAAGTAACTTGGTACTTCATGAAAACTAAACCAAGATTACTGAAGAATGCAATATAATTTATATTCTACAGTATATAACAAAGCATTTCTATAGTTGCCTTCTTTAGTGGTCCAGTATATATATATATATATATATATATATATATATATATATATATATATATATATATTATATATATATATTGTATAATTAAGACGGGCTGAAGCCGAAGCCGGCCATTTAGAAAGTCAGGAAGTCGAAGCCGAATCTGAATCTTATAGAACCGGGGACCGGAAGACGAGTTCCGCCGTCTGCCAAAAAAAAAAGGGTTCACTCCAAAAACATCCATAGAATCAACATTTTTCAAACAATCAATATGAAACTTATACAAGTAAAAGATACGTAAAACATCTACCTGTAAACCAAATTTCAGTTCGAAGCTATCAAAAATAACGATTTGTTAAATATTTCTCTAATATTACTACAACTGATGCTCGACAAACTAATCAAGAATCCTTTATTTCCATTTTCACTTTTGTAAATTTTAATATACGATTTTTTTTGCAGGGTTATAAAATAGTGAATATGCCATTTTCAGAGGAAGATAAGTTTATAATTATGCATTATAGACTGGAAAAGGGATATGGACGAACGAAACTACTCTCTGAATTCCCCAACAAAGGATGGACTTTTGGTGGTTTGGGAAAGCTTTTAAAGAAATTGACAAGACAGGGGATATCAAAAGAAGAGAGGGAAGTGGGCGACCAAAAACTGTTAATGAAGGCATTTCCTATATTTTATAAATCTTATGATGTATTTTATAACTAAAATGAGAATAAAAATTTTATTACCAAGGTTTTAGCGCCTTTGTGGACTCTCAGAATTCAAACCTGGAGCGATGTTGACCAACAAAATTTGTTGAACATAAACAATCCTCATTAAATCATTAATTTTGAATATAATAATCTGAAAATTGGTGTACATATATACTGTTTACGTAGTTTTGCTCTGTATGAGTTTCATTATGATTGGTTAATAAATGTTGATTTCATGGCTGTTTTTAGAGTGAACCCTTTTTTTTTTTGGCAGACGGTGTATATATGATAAATTAATGGATACTATGCATTTATGTATGTATATATAGTACAATGCAATTGCCCTTGCCCATCCAAAAAATACGGCGTTTCGAGTGTTCGGACGCGTTCTTATATATATATATATATAATTTTATATATGGTTTGGAGTTTCTAACGTAGGTTTATGCTTAACATCATATGATTAAATAGTAAATTTTATACATTCATTATAATCCTTAATATTAACATACTACATATAAAACTATTCAAAATGTCATAGCGATAATAGTAGTAATTATCATTATTATTGTTAATATTACTATCTTTAAATAAGTTTAATCTTCCACAAGTTAGTAATAATATATTGGCAGGGTAATTCACGATTATGGTAAGATGGGCAAAGGTCTTAAGATGTGGGCCGGTACAGTTATGAGAGTCGCTATATACGTACGCGTGTCTGTGAATATGTTCGAACCAGAATCCATCGTTACAAGGAAGTAGTTCGCGAGCTAGGAATATCATCCGACGCATCTTGGTTATCCAATAGGACGGACATTTCGTCCTGATCCAGACATTTTTCCTCATCCTTTATGTAGCGATCTCCCTCCTCTGAGGGGTAAACTGCGGCGTATTGAGGGAGATCACCCCAAGAAACCCTTAAACGTTTCCTCGTTGACTCCCCGTTTCCTTCTCTCTTCAAAACACTTGAAACTGTTTTCGTTTGAGATGGATTTTCTCGGGATGTTTGGTCCGCTTCAGTTTTGTCTTTTGGATCTGAATCAAGGTCTGTATCCGTTAAAATAGTTGTTATTAAGTCGTTGTCGTCGTTTGGGGATGATAAATTATCCATCTCAGAAGATACGGAAGAGATTGATTTTATTTCATTTTGAGGATCCGCTGCGGTTTGTTTGTTTATAATTATTGAAGGTGATGATAATGAGTTTGTTCCAAGGATAGATTCAAAAACTGATTCAAGCGTTCGTTCAGAGTTTTCTGTTTCCGTTTCAGGCATATTTTCAGTTTCGCCTATCGAGTTATTACTGTAATTTATTTTTGCAATATCGCGCAGTTTCGTAAATACGCAATCTTGTTTTTCATTGTCGGATGAAGATGTACGCTTTCCATTTGTGTGGTTGCCCATTTTTGATTCGTTTTCCTCTATTTTTAATGTATTTTCAAGGGTACTTCCGGTGTGAAAGTTTTCTAAGTCTAAAAGGGCCACCGCATCAACTGCTTCCTCAATTTCCAGTTCGGAGTATTCAATCCCACTGTCATTTTCAGTATCGTAGTAGATTTCCTTGTCAGGGGACCCAGTTTCCGAAGGAGATACTTCTGGACTCAGATATACTCCATTGCCATCATTCTCGCTTGTAATCCAGTTCTCTCTATAATTTTTGTCGCAATTTGGCTGAATTTTGTTTCGAATTTGATGCATAGGAATAGTATCGATATTTTCTTCTGATGAATTGTTATCGTCAGTGTTTGTAGTAAATAATAAGTGCTTGAAGCTTAGTTTTTTTTTTGAGTTTTGGTTACATTATCAGTTGACACTGCTCTTTCTAAATTTGGTTTCCAAAAGTATTTGTTGGTAAATTTGAGGGGTTCCTTTTCAACGGGAGTCTCTGTATTTGCTTCGGAAAGTTTTGCTATTTGAATTTGCTTTGGACATTCTGGATTCTTTTCTTGGATTACGTCCGTTTCTTTAGCTTCTAATGGAGTAATGTTTTCTACTGATGCGGTTTCAGTATCTCTCTTAATGTCACTTGATGGGGAGCTCATCAAAGCAATGCGTTTCTCATATATGTCTGTGATTTCGGTTACTATTTTCTTAGTTTTAGTGAAAATATTTTTGTCTTTCGATTTAAGAGCTGTAGGAATCCCAGTTTTAGATCCATTCAAAGTTTTGGTTCTTTCATTTCGTTGGCATAAGTTTTTAAACGTTGGTTGGTTACTTTTAGCAACAGTTTTTTGTCTTATTTCGAAATTATCAATTTTGGAAAGTTCGCTGTCTGATTTTGACAATAGTTTACTTTTACTCTTCCGAGTAACTTCTCCAAATGTATTAAAGTTTTCTGGTTTCCTGCTTCTTTTTTCATCATTTAATTTGGTGAAATTTGCTCTCGATTGACAAACTGGTTTCGCGCGTACTTCCTTCACAGAAGTGCATTGAACATTCGTTCCGTTTGCGAAAAATTTTCTATTTTCATATTTGTTCGTGAAATCGCTTTTTTCAAATAATTCCATTAGATTCAGGAAACTCTTCTCTCCGTTGAATTTGGTATCTTTTTCGGCCCTATTTTTTCTATTTACAGTCTCGTCCGCTTTGGTGATTATTTTGTCATCGGAACTGCGTCTCTTCGTATTTATTGTCTGGTTCGATGAATTAAAATGCTGAAAATTAAAGTGCGTTTCTGACTTATCGAGAATTTTACTTCTTGTCTCGGCTTGATTCTTAAGTTTAGGTTTTCTCTCGGGAATTTCAGATGATGTTTCAATATCTACACATTTAGGGATTATTGTATTTACAAGGTGACTGGAATTCCCTTTTATAACTTGTGTAGTTGTTTGGTGATTTTGAACTCCCAGTCCTCCTACTTCCGATTCGGCTAAATTTTTATCTTTCTGTACCTTTTTTAGCTCAGACCTTTTCTTTGAAGTTTCAAAAACATTTATAATACTTTTGACGAACGAGGGAGATGTTGGTTTAACTTTCCGCAGAGGTATTTCGATATTATCAAGATCTGTGATGACATTCGGTCTTCCGTTATCTGCCTTCTGACAGTATGGAAGCGTTTTTCTATTTCCGATTAAATGAAAATCACTTTGAGATTCAGCCGTGCTAGCTTTACTTTTCAAAGGGTTATTATATTTAGAATTTATAGCGTGTGGAAGCTGATAATGTTCATTTTGGGGTTGCTCAGATGACAACTTTCTTCCTGCATATTTAAAGAAACGGGTCTTATTATTAAAAGGATATTCATTATGCTGACTTCTGAATTTGCACTCCTTATTAAAATAAGAGTCTTTTGAGTTCCCGTGTACTCTGTTAGCCTTTGGAACAGTATGTCTCCATACGTTAGTGTTAAAGGTTTCCTTATTGGGGTTGTTTACTTTCTTTACTTGGTTTAGACTAAATGAGCTTCTGTCGCTCGTGGAATTGTCACCATCTTTAGAAAATAGAGAAATTAAGCGTGTAACTGAATTTTTATTGTCAATTTGAGCGTTTTTGAACTTGCTTTCGATGCAGGATCTTTCTTCTTTAAACCGATCGTTTAATTTAGGATTTCTCGCCTCACGTAAATAATTTCTGACTAAAAATTTTGCGCCTTCAGATGACGAGTCCTTTATGGGAGTTCTCGTTTTTATGTTGTCTGTCATTTTGCAATCCTGATTCTCCGAATTTTTTTTCCAAAATAGTCGGATATTAGATGCCGCTTTTTCGGAAGAATATCTCTCTCTGATATCATCTCTCTCCTTATTATCTGAACAAAATGATCCTTTTGGGTTAGTAAATTCTTTTCCGAGATGTAAACTCGTAATGGTAGCAAAAGGCTTTTCTGAATCTAATTCTTTATATGGGAGAGAGTTTTCCGTCACATCTTCATTTTGCTTTGAAATTTCACTCATGGAAGTCTTTGCAAAATCAGTGTCCGTAAGTTCTTCATTCTGTGTATTTTTCCATTCTAATGTGTACAGCTTAATATCTGTCATTGTTATGTATCTTCGGTTAGCTCTAAAACGGAAGGGAAGTACGCTGTTTAGATCTAATAAAAAGTCCGACATGCGTAAACCGTCCATTTCCATAATTTCACTGAAATTCGGTATATTATTTTCCTCAATTAGAAGTTCGTTGAATCGGCTTTTGAAGCAGAGTAATTCTGCTTGCAAAAATTGCCTAAATATCGACCATTTTGTAGAGACTGTTGTATGAGGGTTGATAGGCTTATCTAAGCAGTTGTTATTGACCCATTCCTTCTTCAGTGTTGTAACGTTTTTCTCCCCTATGAAAGTAGACCATAACCGATGGTGAGTGATTAGACAGGAGAACGGGTTTTGTCTATTAAGATAGGAACTAAGCTTCTTAATTAACGTCCGTAAGCCAATAATGTCGGCATACAGTCCTGTGCAAATGCGATCGTAGGATTTTCGTCCTTCAAGTGGTAGAATTACTTCAGTTTTATCATCCAGAGACTCAGTCAGAATGAAATTTATTTTAATGTTACGATAGGTCATGGCTTCTCCGGCCTTGTACAAAACCATCGCTATATAGTTTTTGTACAGTGTCAAAATATCCTCGTCTCCGTAGTTACTCTGTATGATGTCATGAAAATCCCAGTCTTGAAAAATCAAATCGGTCCCGTAAGGAGAGTAAATCATGGGGTCATCTTGTGTAGCTGTTTTGACACTACTGGACTCGTCGATCCATTCGGGCTGAATATCAGGAAAGACCTTTAAATATTCTTCCTTGAAAGGATTAAATGAAGCTAAAGTCACATTGGCATAAACGTTTTTTTCTCTGAATTCGAAGCTTCCGTAGTTAAACCAGTAGCAGAACCCAGAATCATACTCTTCTGGGAGAACGTTTCTCACCTTTTCAATTGTTTTCTGAACTTCCGAAGAGGCTATTTTGTAATTACGAACTTTGTTTAGTTTTTCTAACGCGTTCGAATTGCGAGAAAACACCAACCAACCGTTCCAGATGCGCTGAATTTTAATGAAGGCTTCTCTACTTATATTTATCTGAAGTAAAGATAAAACATAAGGATAAAAGAATGAGCAGGACAACGACATAATTAACTGAACCTGACTTAACATAAGTCGAGCTAATCTCTTTCGACGTGACATTAAAATTTGGGGGTTGTTTTGCCGCCTTCGCAACGGAAAAGGTCACGTGATGAAGGGGATCTACTACAGCTTTACATGGGATCCGAACCATTTACGGGTCGCTACATTATCTGAACGCGGAGAACGGTCACCCATCCAATTACTGAACAGATTCAACTTTGCGAGAATCGGTGTTAACCACCCGGCCATGATGATGTAGTCTTCTCGACTTGACATAACCTATTCTAAAAGCATAGTCAGGAATTTGAACAAAAGTGAAAAAAAAAATGCATTTACGGAGCAGTATTAAACGATTTATGGTTTAGATGGTGAGGTACGTAACATTTAGATAAATGAAAGAAATAAGAATTGTTTTTACAGTGAAATGCATGACTAGTTTTCTCTATAATAGACTGACCTGGTGTCTTATTTATCTATCTACCCCTCTATCTGTTGAAACGGCTTAACAAAAAAAATTAAATGAATTTGATGTAACTATGAATATCACTCTATCTTTGACTATTAAATGGTTTAATGTTAATGGATTTTCTTGTATAGGTAATTCATACTCGATCATTTCCCCATTTGAACACGATTTGCCTTTCATAAAGTTTACGATAATTTGCTCACCATATTTTGAGTTTCTTGGTTGAATTCTGAGTAACTTAAGTTTCGAAGCGTTTCCAGACTTCGACATAAGAAGGAAAAAGAAGATAAATTCAGTTTTAAAGAATAATAAATGAAGAGGATTTGATCTATTAAATCCTTCGTTTCCGAAGTTCTTTCGAAAGATTTCCGGATTAAGAACAGAAGGAGAACGTTCCTACTCAGGAGATGAGGACTGGCGTCGAGGAGTGTTGTTTGTAGATCCTGAAAATAAAGAAACTAAATTAACAAGCTAGCGAACCAACTAACTCGAATAATGTGTCCCACTCCGGACCGTGGCTTTAAATTTCACTGATGACCGCACCTTATCTAGATCTTCCTTAGCAAATGGCAGCGCTCGTAGTTTGCTGGATAACACCGCGTCCCTTTACGCCAAGGGGTATAGGGTGTTGCGAATTCAACTTTCGATGGGGTTGGTTAAAATAATCTAGGAGTTAGCGCATTGGCCCGCATTACCTTGCCTGAACGTTGTGCCAGCTGCTGGCCCTCCCGATTTATATTTTTATGCGGGAAGGAGGAGCCAAGGGCCAAGAAGGAGAAAAAGAGCCAAAATGAAGGTCCAAAGTTTTTGAGATGTCTTGACACTCTGCGTTTGAGAGATTGTAGGACATAGACAGGGTTAAAGGTGGATTGAGGAAGGTTGTTTTAGAGTTGACCGGTTGAGTAGATGAAAGATTGAGAATAATGATTAATCCTTGCGTTAGAGAGTTGGACAGAAAAGGGGTGAGAATGTGTAGAAAGTCTGGTACTGCGTGCTCTCCTTAAAAGGAGGGATTGAAGACAGTCAGTAGAAGCGAGGAATTGATAAGACGAAAAGCCTTTGATCCCACCCAGTCAAGTAGAGCTCTGTTGGTTGAGCCACCCCACACGTGAGAAACGTACAGGGGCGGACAAGACCCGTGTTTACAGTATGTCTATTTATGTACTGATATATATTACCTTTACAATTTAACTGTCGCTGTTCAAACAGATATTAAAAACTAAAGTTACAAATTAAAATTAAAAACTATTAAAAATACATTTTTACAACAGCAACAACCCCATTAAAACCTGGTAATTATGTTATGAATAAAGATAAATAAAATAAGTAACTACATAAATAAGTCTGAAAATAGTTAAAAGATGTAGCAAATCAAGTAAATACTTCAAATAAGTGCCCCCTAAAATATTGTTTTCTTTCAATTTTTTTACTTCAAAGAAAATTATTTTTAAGGCAAAACCTTTTCATATTCTCTTTATACTTTTTCGTCGTTAATTAGTTTTTTCTAAATATATAAGAGAACTATGCCATTGGAAAGACACACTTCAAGTTTCATAGAATATAGATCCGCATTTATGTTTCCCAACATCTACAAAAACAAAACAAAACAGTTTTTCATTCAAGGTGCCCACAGGAACGTCACGAAACGAACTGTCAAATTTCAGTATAATGTTACATAAATAATTATAAATTTTCAGTATTTTTCCATTGTCTTAGATGTGGTTGAATGGCCTATATGAATTTAACGTCCTCTTTTTTTTTAAAGTTTTATATGTATTCAGAGGTGGGGAGTCGGAGTTAGGAGTCGGGAGTTGGCCCTTTTTTGAGTTTTTTAGAGGAGGGGAGTCGGAGTCGGTAAAAATAAACGACTCCCAACTCTTAAATGATTTGTATATTTTTGCATTTTGTAGAAAAATTGCAATTATTGGTAAAATACTGTTTTTTATTAAAATATTTTCTTATTGGCTATAAATTCAATTAGAACTGATCAATCAGATAATGATTTTAAAACTTCAATATTATTATCCATATTTAACTTTATAATACAGTGTGTCCGTAAAGTCATGGTGGGATTTTAAATAGCTATATTATTGCAACGAAACACGATAATGAGATGAAAAAAAGGCAAATTGAAGAACAACTCTAAAAGAATAACTTTATTTAACGTAGTTCGATATGGGCTCCTCTGGTAGCCCTGCAGACATCTAGGCGGTGATGTGTGTCCGTAAAGTCATGGTGGGATTTTAAATAGCTATATTATTGCAACGAAACATGATAATGAGATGAAACAATGCCAAATTTAAGAACAACTCTCAAAAGTTGTATCTTGTAGTTAGTCTAGGCTAAGCTTAACCTTTATCTCGTAGTTAGTCTAGGCTGTCCACATGCCTATGTTGAACATGAGCGTAATAGCCCGAAAGTTAATGTGTGGTGTGCTCTAGCACGAGATCGAGTGATTGGCCCATTTTTCTTCGCGGAACCCACTGTGACGTCACACAACTACCTCGCTATGTTGGAACATTTTACAGTACCCCAATTTATTGACAATAATGTAATCTTTCAGCAAGATGGTGCTCCTCCTCACTATGCCAACGTTGTTCGAGAATTCCTTAATGAAAAATTTCCACAGAGATGGATAGGAAGAGGAGGATGGAAGCCATGGCCTCCACGCTCTCCGGACCTGACACATTTGGACTTTTATTTGTGGGGTTACGTCAAGCAAAGCGTGTACAGTGTACCCATTAGGGATATTCATCACTTGCACGAGCGAATCACGGAAGCTATCGCATCCGTCACTCCTGATGTTCTTGGGCGTGTGTGGCTGGAATTGAATCACCGCCTAGATGTCTGCAGGGCTACCAGAGGAGCCCATATCGAACTACGTTAAATAAAGTTATTCTTTTAGAGTTGTTCTTCAATTTGCCTTTTTTTCATCTCATTATCATGTTTCGTTGCAATAATATAGCTATTTAAAATCCCACCATGACTTTACGGACACACTGTATGTTAATAAAAAATATATTATTTAGTAAACTATTTTTTATATTGAAGCTCTGGCCAATTTCATTTGGTTTAAATTAGATAGACTATATATGTATTTTATTTTCAAAAGGAATTTATTGGAAAGAAATTATTTTAGTTGCTATAAAGATTTATTTATTTTTATATCTACATATCAAGCAAAATAAAATTTAATTAAGACTGAGATTTATTATTTATTCTGCTAAATCCTTTAGTACCTTAGGGTGTATCTTTAAAGCTAAGTGCAATGCCTTTGTCATAGGGTTGAGGCTTGTGATAGTCTGCTCATCTCACCCGACTGTTTGAGGGCCTTCTTAGGTCTTACATATACAGATTTGGACCCCTAACCCTCTCCAATGGGAAAAGAGGATTAGGTTAATGCTACAGCTATAATACTGTAGTGTATAGAATTATTGCAGGGAGTCGGGAGTCAGTAGTTAGGAGTTAGTTTCAAAAAACTGACTCAAGAGTCGGGAGTCAGGAGTCAGAATTTTTTTGGCCGACTCCCCACCTCTGTATGTATTTCTATGGAAATAAGTTTGAATTAAATCCGCTCTTTGTTGAGCATTTTGACCTGAATCCCCCTTACTCATTGTGTGTATATGACTTCACTCTGCTACTATTACTTAGTGTTGGGCCCTCTTTTTTGGCAATATTTACCACAATATGCATTCTCTATCTTTTAAATTTAACTGAAATAGGAGCAGTATGACATCGTATATTCCAGTACAGTAACATCATTCGACAGCATGATGGTACAAACCATATACAAAATTGGTGATATTTCAGTAAAAAACAATCCACATGTGATAATTCAGGGGCGTGTCCAGGATTTTCCGAAGGTGGGGTATTCGAGAATGTGTCAGCAATCCTGAACACAAATTGAGTTTATGCACTATTTACACTTTAACGCAGATATTGTTGTGACTAGAAAACCATGAAAAGATTTTACTATTATATCAGTTTGTGGGTTAAGGGTCATACTGAAACTCATTTGTCTAAATCAGTATAGTATATACATAAAATGTAGCATACAATACAATATATTAAAACAGCCCGTGTTACACTAAATAAAAAATAGAGCTAGAAAAAAGTGGATATCATATACTAAACCGAAAGATCAGTTCATAATATCGAAGAAAAAAAAAAAGAATTCATAGCTCAGAAAATGCAACAAATCTGCTAAACAAAACAGTGAAAATTGATGAAAGATGAAAGTCTAGATTGGATAAGGAATAAGGAAAGGTGTCGAATGTCGAAGTGTCGAGTGTACCAGCCCTGAGCAGAGGAGGGGGGCGACCCCCAAACACCCCCACCTTGGACACGCGCCTGTAATTGTAATACTGGTTACACTTACAATATAGAATTATACAAAGGGTTGACAAAAGTAAATAGACACTTTCGGTTTTCCCATATTTTTTTATTTGATAATAAAAGTCAATAAATAATAATACAGTATAACTTATCGTTCTTGAGAGCAATCATCGTGGTGTCTATTTACGTTTGTTAACTCTGTATTTCACGGTCTGATCGATAGACAGAGCAGTGATTAATGTGTAAAATGTATTAATAAAAATGGTTTGAACCATGAAGCCGCTAAAAAGGTTTTGTGCGGGATGATCATACTATATGTGAATGTATGATGAGCGTAAGGTTAGGTTTGGAAGGAATAAACTTAATTTTATTATATATATATATATATACCGTATATATATATATAGCGAGGAATAGGAGGACGAAAAGATGGTACATGTTTATTTACAGACGTTTCGGAAAAGTTCAATTTCCATCATCAGTGCTAAAAAGTTTAAAAACAAATAGAAATAAATAAGTATAATAAACAAAAACGAACAATATATTAAAATGGCGCGAAAATTAATAGTATGGTTACAATATATATTAAATTAGAAGATTAAAAATGAAATGATATAAAGTATAAAAGTATGGACAATAATTGAAACCTAAAACGGTTAAAAGGTGAAACAGAATTGAGGGGGTTCTTACCAAATTGTTAACGTAATGAGAGACTAACTGTACAGAAGATTGGGAATGGTTGCTTGTTGAAAAAATTTCGTATTAGAAAGATGGAGCCAGCGGAGTGATGGTGGATTTCTTTTGAGTTTGAGTTTATTTGGCGATGTTTAAATTGAAAGCGGAACTGTAGTCGTTGAGGGTTGGCTGAATACTGAGGATATAAAAGGACTCCAGTATGCGGAGGTCGATTAGTTGGTTGGCTGAATTAACGATTTTGAAATTGGAGGGAAGTAACGGGTGGTTATGAAGGTGGCAATAATCCCTTATTGCTGATTTGGAGGGTTTGTTCAAGGGCTGTGAAGTTCTTGTAGAAATCCCACGATGCTCGTTCACTCTTGTTTGATATTGACGGATGGTACTGCCAATATAGTTCGCTTTGCAGCGAACACAATTAAAAGCGTAGATAGTGGACGAAGCAAGTGGCTGGGGTGTTTTTTTCTTTATGGTTGAGGTAAGATTTGATACTATTGTTGGTGAAGGCGAAATGAAATTTAATTTGGGGGTAAAGCGGGGTGAGTAAGAGACGGAGTTCTGAAAGTATTTTGTGGCTAATGTGGTTGTAATAGGGGAATGAAAAATATTGTACGTCTTTGTTAACAGTGGGAACTTTAAGGGGGGGTTGATGGTTGATACGTTAACAATTTGTAAGAACCCCCTCAATTCTATTTCACTTATTGTCCATACTTTTATACTTTATATCATTTCATTTCATTTTTAATCTTCTAATTTAATATAAATTAATATTGTAACCATACTATTAATTATCGCTAATTGTCGCGCCATTTTAATATATTGTTCGTTTTTGTTTATTATACTTATTTATTTCTATTTGTTTTTAAACTTTTTAGCACTGATGATGGAAATTGAACTTTATCGAAACGTCTGTAAATAAACATGTACCATCTTTTCGTCCTCCTATTCCTCGCTCAGCTACGCTTCCCTAAGAACAAACCATTCAACTAAGTTTTATATATATATATATATATATATATATATATATATATATCGTAAAGAACGACGCTTGTATAGGAGATATTCCGCGCAAGACGAGAGAGAGAGAACGAAACAAATGAAAAAATGAGGTAACCACCCGGGAATCGAACCCGGGATCTTCCGATTGCCGGTCAGATGCGGGTTCGATTCCCGGGTGGTTACCTCATTTTTTCATTTGTTTCGTTCTCTCTCTCTCGTCTTGCGCGGAATATCTCCTATACAAGCGTCGTTCTTTACGTTATTTATACTGCGTGTTCTTTGCAGTTGAATATATATATATATATATATATATATATATATACACACGCAAAAGTCGGGAGTCAAAGGAGCCAGAGAGAATGGGTTTTTTCTGTTCTGTAGCCGCCACAATTTTTAAATAAAAATTACTATTTTAACTAAAACATAATTAATTTAAGCAATGATGACCCTTTCACTCCTGACTTTCGCGCCACACACACACACACACACACACACACACACACACTTTAAGAACCCTGCCTTAAAGAATGTCATAAGACTCGATTTGATAAAACAATTTGCGGTTACATTTCACCACACTTCCCTGATCTCATTTTAACCGCAAGAGCTCACGAGATACGAATGATGATTTTTAGACGTATCGGTAATAAAAAAAGAATAAGCTAGAAATAATAATAAAATAGCGCAAGATATGCCGATTAATCGGTCTTTTAGATTTGTTTTTATCCATAATTTTCGTACCTTAAATATTGGGTTCATCCTCAATAGAGGGCCTCATTCAGGTCATTTGTCAATGTGTCTTAGGTGAGGGTGGGCATTTGGGCTTAGCTTTTCAATTAAATCCATTTAGAATGACAATTATATATATATATCACCTGATAAATATTTTAGAATAGGTAGAAGGATTGTGGCTCTGTTTTCTAAATTCAGCTTTTCATATATTACGTTAAACGTATATCATTTCTTATTCGCGGTAGGGTAAGCACAACGCTTGAGCTTATGACTTAGTACATAAAAGTGAATTACACAAAGCTACAAAGGAATCAGCACGGGGAGTAATGTACGATACCAATCTTAGGAATCCAGTATTACCATTCATGACAAGATTGGACCCAGGTATAGCACTAGTGGTATGTCATGCGAGACCAACGTTTCTATTTACACTTCCATTCCTCTCTGTTTCCCTTTAACTCTTGTGCCAGATTCATATTAATTCCATGTTTATTCACACATTAATTACACCCTTCCATCTTTTACGTAGTCTTCTTTTACTTCTCACACCTACGCACTCACTGTTATACACCTTTTTCACAATTCTGTCATGATTCAGTCTCTCCACACGACCAAACCAACGTAACATAGTATCATCCAATCTTATTTCTCACCTCGTAATTAAGAATTTCCACACAACATTACACACACTCGTACAGTCATGCGTAGACAATGAGAGCTATTTGTTATAAATTAATGAAGGCTTACCTGGTTAAAATTGTTAGGTAATTGACTGAGAGTTAAAAGTAAATGCTTCAAATCGGCTCCGAATACCAAGATGGAAACAGGATTTGTGAAGACGAGATTAGACTGCCCTTCGTTATCAGACCATCTGTAATAAGATATGTATATTGTATAATGCAAAATTTAAGAGTTAAGTAACTCCGAAATTTTGTTATTTCGGAGTGGCACTCAGTGCCTCCTGCATTCGCTTATTATTAATACCTTTTAATGGTAGTAACGTCACTCCTATGTGACTCATTGCTTGATTGTATTGTCGCTCGCTACTCGTACGGTGACGTGAGTCGTACCTGCCACTCTAACCAATCTTGGTCAGAAAAGGAGCTCAGAATAGGATAAGCAAATGTCACATCTCCGTAAAGTATCAGTGTAATTGATGTATTTCTTGAACGGTTCAGTTAATCCTTAACTTATATCCTTAATTATGAGAGAAATGAAGCGGTTCCCTTTGGTACAATGTTTTGCGACTAAATCCGAACAGTGAGCAAACGATTTAGATTTAATTCATTTCAAAGTGACAAAGTTTGGCCCTTTGTCAGAAAATATGTTGGAATTGACATATAACATATTACGACAGAACCACGAAGGTAATTGACATTTTCGCCGGAGGGACTGTTTTCATTTCAAAATAGCAAATTGAAGAAGTTAGTGAGGTAATGTATTACATGGAGTGTCGGTTTTAATTTCAAATTACCCGTTTATAGATTTGCGTGTTTAACGAAAAAATAGTTGACTTTGTAACAACATTGTAACTACAAAACAAGTGGATAGATGTATGCGCTGTTGTTGTGTTGAACGCAGAAACCACACATCTATGCAGCTACTCTACTTATCTTTATGTGGCCCAATCACAGGGTATAGAACAAGGAAAAAACGTTTGTGACGGATGAATGCTAACTAGTACGAGTAATATTGTCAGAATAGATTGATATATTCAACCAAGTGCCTTACCCATAAAAAACAGTTAAATGTCTCCCTGAAGTTACTACTGAATTGCAGCAGGTAAATGAAGGAAATTTTGCACTGTTATCCAAATGGTGAAGATTTTGCACCTTAGCTGAACAGTTAGCCATAAGAAGAGCGACAGAGTATGTTTGCTGTTTCAAAATATTAGAGAATACGTCACATTGACCGAGCACTCTGTATTACCAAAAGCATCGGACAAGAATCCTTTCGGGTAATAGATTGTACCAGAAGTCATATTCTCCTTAGAGAACGTGTATGGTAGTCCAAAAGTAGAGAGGCTGGCTGTTGTTGCAGTCAAGTTTCCCAGTATGGAGAGTAAATCGTCGGTGATAGAATTTGAACATAGAATGGTAGTTGGTTGTCATATCGTAGGTCTCACCATTCGTAGGATTGGGGAAACTTTAACCAAAGTACACTGGGGGAATATTATATGAAAATGGAAACGCGGAACATGCCAGACTGGAGACGGGCCAAAAATCATTATTAACCATAAATTGTTGAAAATAATCAAGCTCCGTAGAAAGGATGTGAAAGGATGTATGAATAGTTTAGTATAGGTCGAAAACTTTCAATAAATAAGTTTCTTAATAAATATATTTCTTTAACCCTTAATAAGAAATCGTGGGTCAGAAATGAATTGCGTGTTGAGTCTATGGAACCCGTGAATTCCTATCCAGGGTTAATAAATAACATTTTTTACTGCGGCTTTCTTTCCTTAATTGAACTTTTTCGCAACTGAGAATATTCACTTCACAGCATATGTTTCATTTCACTCGCAAACTATTTCGCAGATATTCACTTACTATCAGACGGGTGGCGTTACGAGTTTGCCCACTATCCATATTGTAGTGAGATCTATGCCCTAAATATTTATAGTCCGGAAGCACAGACCTTGATTTTACTGGAACCCTGCATTGTTTGTTATAACGCAAATTTTTACATATTTTGAAAGCTTATACCACCCCATTCAAGAATCCATCGGGTGTACACCTGACCCCCGCTTGGCTTTTTCAATATGGCCGCCATTTTCCAAGATGGCCGGCGAAACTACTGAGAAATCCCATATCCTGGTCAATACTTGATGGATTTTGATGATCTTAGTGTCATTTCTACGGGTTTTTAGGATGATGAGTCGATCTGGAGGGGTTGCAGATACTTTGGGAGTCGTTTTGACCCACATTCGTCAATACTCAAGGTCATTGGAGGTCAAACGCCCCCCGAAATAAGGAATATCCCATATCCCGGGCAGTCGTGGAAATATTTTGGTGATCTTACTGTCGTTTTTATGGTTTTGGGCGAGACTGAGTAGTTCTATAGGGATTAAAATGAAATCAGGGATTATTTTCCCCATGGTAAGGTGAATTCCAATATGTCTAATTATTCCTCTTATTTTTTTCAGGTTGTTGAGATTATTGCTGATGGTGCTGCCCACCTGGTGGTTTGATGACGTCTTGGTTGTGCTGATTCCAAAATTGTTTTTTTGACTGCTGAATATGAAGAATATACCAGATGAGCATTGTTTAGTTTTCATTTGCTGAGGATAAATTATTTCAATGCGATTTGTACTCTGAAGAATGGGTAAACAAAATTCTTATTTTTCAGGTTCTACGAAAGCTGCAGATGAATGTTTCTTCAAGGATTTCCTGCGTAGCTGTCCTGGAGGTCAGAAAGGTCTTTCAAATTGTGGGAGGATTCAGAAAATCATAGAGAGCAGCGACATCAGAGGGCAGCCAGATGTTCGAGCGAGACTAGAGCCTCTCTTGGAAGATGGAGTAAAAATCCCTTGTTGTCACAAGAACTGTTTCCACTTGTGTCCAAGCGGAATTTATCAGCATTCATGAAAAAGAGAGAGTGTGATATTCCTACAGTGGAGCCAAAAAGACTATGTAGTGCTGTTCTCAGTGAAGGCCCAACACGCTATCGCACAAGCTAAGAAAGATTCTGATGCCCGTATCTCCATCATTTGTGATGGCACAGACGTGTTTGCCATGCTGACTCACTTCTATGAATTTAAGAAACTAGGCTGTCCCATGATTATGGTCTCCAGTGCATGGCAAAAAATCAGTGGACATCCGAACAACTGTAACCCAGCACAAAGACATCATCCCACAAATCCTCAAACTACTACACGCTTTGAGTGGTTGTGACACAGTTGCAGCAATACATAGCATCGGCAAAGCCACTGCCATTGCCACAGCCAAGAAGGGTCGGAAGTTCGACAAGCTGGGTTCCCTTGATGCATGCTTTGACCATATTGAGAAAGAGGCAACAGCGTTCATTGTTGCATGCTATGGGGATAAGAAATCCTCATCTCTTACTGAGTGTCGTCAGCGAGTATGGACTCAGAAGACAGGGAAGTCGGGAACTGCTGCACCCAAACTATGTTCTCTACCACCAACAACTGAAGCTTTCCATCAAAATGTGCTCAGAGCCCACTACACTGCGGCGAACTGGCTCGATGCACTAAAGTGTGACCCACCACCACTTGATCCTGTACATTATGGGTGGGAGAGATACGAAACAGAGTTCTCATCCCAAAAACAGTTGGTGAAGGAGTGTGCTTAGCACCAGATGAAGTTCTGAAGCTAATCAGATGTGGGTGTGAATCACAATCAGCATGCAGGGGGAGTCGCTGCCGCTGCATGGGACGCGGAATCCCTTGCACAATGTTCTGTGCATGTGGCAGCGGCTTGGATTGCAACAATCCATTGATCCAAAACGCAAACGAAGAGCAGACTGATGATCCTGACGATCCTGACACAACCATGTCTTTTGATATTTGCCCCCAATAAATGGTTACCTAATGTGAATAACTGCATCAAAGTTGTCAATGCCAATCCCCCAGCTAGGTGTGAGCTTTGTTTTGCTTACGAGGTCATATCTTGTAGCTTTGCAACCCCTTCCATAGAATACATGTGCCCTGCACTTCAGCATAAATTGTGGTTTATATCCGAATATCCATATCCATATAATGTGGGTTATGTCATTTAAGCATTATGATCTGGTTTTATCTGCAGAGATGTTAAGTGCTCAGCAGTTAGCTAGATTGTAGAAATTGTCACTGAAATAAAGCAAATACAGTGATGTCAACTGTGGCATTATCATATTTCAAGGCCAAACTTTAACCTCAAATGACCTTGACTTGACCCATGGAGTTGCAAAATGATATCCTACTGTTATCATGTGCCTATAGAACTACTCAGTCTCGCCCAAAACCATAAAAACGACAGTAAGATCACCAAAATATCTCCACGACTGCCCGGGATATGGGATATTCCTTATTTCGGGGGGCGTTTGACCTCCAATGACCTTGAGTATTGACGAATGTGGGTCAAAACGACTCCCAAAGTATCTGCAACCCCTCCAGATCGACTCATCATCCTAAAAAACCCTAGAAATGACACCAAGATCATCAAAATCCATCAAGTATTGACCAGGATATGGGATTTTTCAGTTTCGCCGGCCATATTGAAAGCGCCAAGCGGGGGTCAGGTGTACACCCGATGGATTCTTGAATGGGGTGGTATAAGCTTTCAAAATATGTAAAAATTTGCTTTATAACAAACAATGCAGGGTTCCCACCCCGTGCAACCGGACTATTATCAAATGGGCTGAGATTTGGTACAAGAGTTCTGAAAAGGACACGGTCAGAGGCTGAGAATTAAACTTATATTTTATAAATATCACGACTCAAAACGATAACAGATCTCGCTTTCTAACACACACACACACACACACACACACACACACACACACACACACACACACACACACACGCACACAAAAGCGGAGCCATAATAAAATCATAAGGAAAGAATATAGAGGTCAGAGCACGTAATCAAGTAAATGAGAGAGGATTTTTGAAATAACATGGTAACATCGTTACTGTAACATAATATACATTATTCACAACATGATGACGATTGATGCTTTACGAAAGTCTGTCCATGATTAAATATTTGAGTGTTGAGTGTAAACCTAATACAAATCTGATATTGTAAATATAAAAAGACGTAAATACTTAGAAATAATGTAAATTTACACCAAAAATCTTTATTACGTACTTGAGTAAATCTGAGGCATGGATAAGTCTTCCAAAGTACTGAGGAGTACTTTTAACCCTTCTGTTCCATCCTTGGATAATGTGAGCGATTTCCAAAATCTGCATTTATCATGTTGGTGAGAATGAAACGAGAAATTAGTTAGTTTTACTGTACTTTAACCTATCATGAATTTAAATGTTCTAATTTTTTCAGTATTTTTTGAAGTAATTTGTTCAAAAGCTTGGATGGTAACTTACTATTTGGTTATTTTGAAAACATTCAGAGAGAGGGCTTATAAATTAATTTCTTGTTCTTCAGACTACTTCGATTACAATTTATTTATCAGAGTTATTGAAGAACTTTTAATATAATTTTTTAAGGCTTGAAAATACTTTGAAAACATTTTTTAAAAATTTCTGTGATTGGTCGAAGTATGAAATGGGCGGATCACTGAAATCTAGTGTTCCCAAAATTTAATATTAGCGGAGGTAGGTAAAGTACTTTAATTTGTTACTTAAGTTAAAGTACAGGTAATCTTTAAAAAATGTACCCAAGTTAAAGTACACGTTATTAAAAGTACTTAAGTTAAAGTACAAAAGTAAGTGTTTTATAATGTACTTAAGTACTGAAAAGTAAGAAGTACTTTTTCAAAAATTAAATAAAATACACTACAAATATATAATAATATAAAATAAACATCATTATGGCAAAGACTTGATTAGGAATTTAGGATACAGAATTAGGATTATTATAAGTAGGAATTATTATATTAACAACTATAATTTATTATTTAATAATTTATTATAAGTATGCATTATGTACAAAATTTCTTACTGAGTTTCAACAACAGCTGATTTTCAAAGTTTTTGCAATCTATCCTGGCCGATTGGCTACCTTAAAATACTGTATTGAATGACTCTTCTGATTGGTTAATGAAACCCAAATGTTTTGGTAAACAAAATCTGGAATAATCCGGTTTCGGTGTCTTCCCCCCTCGATACCAGACCTTGAGAGGTGGCAGATTGAAAGCGGGTTTTTCCAGAATTTGTTTACCAATTTCGAATGAAATTGTCAAGCATACAGCTGTTTTGTTACTTTGTACTACTTTTCAGATTTTCGCTACATTGTACTTAAGTTAAAGTACAAAATTTTTCCCAAGATTGTATTTAAGTTAGACTAAAAGTATTACAAAACAATGCACTTTCTAGAAAGTACATTCCCCAAAAAGCTACTTAAATATATATACTTCACTACTACCCACCTCCGAATATTAGCTACATTTGTTATAAATACACAGATTTAATTATCTACTGTACACGTGTAAAATCTCACCTTGTTTTGGCGTCACTGCAAACTTGGGCATGAATGACGTCATGAGTCCTTTTACAGATTTCACTGCAGTAAATAACTGCGCAGCAAATACTGCACAAAAGTTTATCTGCAGTAATAACTTTACTGCAGCAACTGCACAGATGATTGCGTCGAGTGGCACTTATGCATTCTTCCTATAGGGAAAATATATATAGGGTCCCGTGTGTGTGTGTGTTTAACCTCCTTCGTAATAACAAAGGTCACTACACCATCTGGAGACGGGGGATGGTCAACCATCCAACTACCCATGAAATCTGAAGCTACAGAAACCTAAATAATTAAATCTACCACACGTAACCTAACCTAACCTAACCTAGACTATTCCAACTTAACTTAAAAAAACCTGGTCTGTATTTTCAGTCTTTAATTCAGCATTCAAAGTAATAAAAAAGTAGTGAAAAAGTTACGTATTAATTGAAAAGTTTAAATAATCCGCTTTAAAAACATTACCAATACATAATTATTTTAATTATTAACATTTCTCTTAATTATTATTATTATTATTATTAATAAAATAATTCATAATTTGAACCTTGAATAGAACTTACAAAATGTCTAACCCTGTCCTTTTTGTGGCACTTGGCACTGCAGTACCTTCCCAATTCGCAGTTTGGGCATTTCTTATCCGTATATGAATTACAGATCCAGCATCGACCTTTAATGGAATCCATCTGAAACGAGACGATAGTTGCGCAGTGACATTGGGGAAAGTGTCATATGCGTATTAATAATTATCCGTCAGGAGGGCCAGGAACTGGCACAGCGCTCAGGCTAACTAATGCGGCCCATTGCGCTAATTCTTGGATTATTATTACGTTTCATCGGGAGTCAACCCCCCGACCTCTGTATCTTCACTTCGCTTATAGGGAAATGGGATTACCCACCTAGGCACGGGCGCCTAAGTGAGGCTCTGCAGGTTTCTGGAAATTTTGCAGGAGGCAAAGTGACTAATCATAGTAGGGAAATTCTTGCTAATATCATCAGTGTTTCTAAGTATGGTACAAAGAACATATCCAAGACAGTTGGAATAAAGTTACCATACTACGGAGTACAATTACAAGTACAAGTAAGAATTATAAGTATGTACAATTTTTGCTTTTCTATGCAATAGGATAGACCGGAGCAAAGCTCACCCTTTAAGGTTTAGATAAAATAATGCAAAGTGTCTGACCGCAATCATGTCGTATTTGACAATTAAAGCTATCTTGGACAATTGTCTTCCATTGACTATACATTGTTTCAAAATTGCATGTCTTTATATGCAAAACTTAATATTTCAAAAACTTAAGATCAAGCCTTTGCCTGAAATTGTACGCGATCGTGGTGGTTTGTACGGGAACCAAGTGGTAAACGGGCACCCAGCTTCAGTGTTCTAGGTTATAAACAAACACACTTTACACTAAGAGCGTTTGTAGATCGTTAAAAATGGTACTCGTATGTTCTTGTATCCATTGTCGCGTAATTGGACAATCAGACAATAGTCAGAGTGAACGAAAAATAGTTCAAAAATCTTGGGTTAGCAAATCGGACATAACATGTTAATTTTTTTTTCAGACAAACCAAAAACTACAAGGCATCGACTAGGAGAACAATCAGTAATCATAGAACAAACACGAAGAAGCCTTTCTCTCCAGGTGAGGTTAACGATAATATGTAAAAGTACTGTAGATATCGTAAATAAGTTCATTTTTACAACGAGCAGCCCATCGTTATTCGTAGAGGATGCGCAGTTCGATGAAAATTCATACTTACAGCCGCCAATGTATAATGAATACTCATTTATGGCATGAACCCATTTTAGAGAATCTTAACAATAAAATGCGAAAACAGAATATCGTGTGTGTGTGTGAATAATACAAAATCTCATTGTCTTTATGCCAAGGCGTGTTCTTGAGGACCGTGAAAAACAACTGTGTTTGCAAATACCTACACATCTTAAGTGTATGTTTATTTACATAATAAAATTTGATTTGGTCACATTGGTGGCAAAAAAAAAATTGATATATATATATATATATGTAAAGAACGACGTTTGTGTAGAAGAGCGTTCCGCACAAAATGAGGAGGGAGAACGAACAAATGAAAAATGAGGTACCACCCGGGTAGTACCTCATTTTTCATTTGTTCGTTCTCCCTTCTCATCTTGTGCGGAACGCTCTTCTACACAAACGTCGTTCTTCACATTAATTATACTGTGTTATTTGCAGTTAAAAAAAAAAAAAAAAAAAAAAAAAATATTATATATATATATATATATATATTATATATATATATATATATATATATATATATGGTGCCCACCCACTGGGAAAAATAAAGCAACGATTTCAAGGCCTTTCGTGTACAAGAGGCAGACTACTGTATATAGGCCTATGTATCTGTAGAGCACAGTCCAAAGAGATAAGTGGGATTAGCAAAAGACTAAAAGAAGTAGTGATTAAGGGGGAAAAACAAATAATGTTACTAAGATATGGTCCATTTCATAGGCTCCCGAATTGATATTTTATAATTTTTTCCAAAGTATATATTGTGTGTATAATATATATATATATATATATAGTTGTCTTTATTTTTTTTAAATAGAACTTTAGAACCTTCCCAATTAATGCTATTACTTGTTTTGCGTGATGGCTAACATACTTGAACGCACGACGCCGCAAGACATAAGGACCATCATCAGTAAGCTTCACTACAACTGCGTCACGATGTTCAGAGTTTGTACGATAAACTCTCGGAATTTGAAGACGGTAAATGGAGAATTGGACTCATTGTGACAAAGAAAACAGTCGTTTAAAACAGGAAGAGATGGGAGAGCTAAATTTACTAAAAAAGTTTCTCCTAATGCTTTTATAACTCACTTTAGTTAAACACGTTTATCTTAGTATAAGAACGCGATGCAAATGGTTAGTTGATTGTTTGATCCCCAAATTGAGAGTATCGTCTCATCCAACCAGTAAAAGTATAACGCTAATTCTTCTCATCTAGTTTCGGTCGGAAGCCCGTCCGGAAGACATAATCTTTATGGCTGCTTCTCGGAGTTAGGCGAAAAGAGGTTATACACACTGAATGACACACTCCAGTCCTGAAGTGACAAATCCTGGAGGTCAGGGCAAAATTTTCACCAAAATCATGAAACTTGACACTCTCGCTGCCGACGTAACAGCGGAAGTAAGCGTATGGTCGGATCGGTGTATCTAACACGAATGGAAGGAAGAGGCGCATTTCCCCATAACGAAGAAAAATATAAAGATTGAAAAAGAAATGGCACTCACTGACAGCTCGTTTATCCTTCTTAATATAGAATCCTAAACTGGCACTGTTTGATTAAATGGGAAAGTCAATGGAACAGTGTATGTATATATATATATATATATATATATATATATATATATATATATATATATATATATATAGGGTGTACACAAAATCCTTTCCCGATTACACCCTGTACAGGCGGAGTGTACACCCTGTATATGAAACACTTGAAAACAAGCATAAAAAACATACCTGTAGAATTTGAAAGGACGAAACTTTATAAAAAAAAAACTCTTTTAAAGTCACATTTTAAAGTTTATGATTTAAAGAGAGTTTTGAACGGTTTAAGTCTTAGTCTGATTTTAAAATTTTCGACTCTCCTTTCTACCTGAGTTAAGCTCTTAGGTTTTGCCTCCAACCTTTCACAAACACTGTTTACGAATGCCTTCTGCCTTATCTGAAGACCTGTTCCAGAAAAATAAGTTTTATTTTTTTATTCTTTAAGTATTAATTCAATCCAATATGGAAAACCGCAACACAGTCACAGAAACATTATACACGCGTGTATATATATATATATATATAGGGTGTTCCATAAATCCGGTCTCATAGGAAAATTTATTTGAAATTAAATTTCCAAAAGTAATACATTACAAGTAAAACAAATGTTCAAATTGATGTCTTGTTTTGGGACCTCTCTCTGTTGCAGGTAGAGTAACACGCAATGGCTAATATGGAAGTGAGTTAGACTCGTGAGGGCCTTTTCCTCACCTCACGAATGTAACTCACTTCCATATTAGCCGTTGCGTATTATTCTACCCGCAACAATAATAAGGTCCCAAAACGACATCAGTTTGAACATTTGTTTTAGTTCTTGTCTATTACTTTTGTAAATTTAATTTCAAGTAAATTTTCCTATGAGAGCAGACTTATGGGACACCCTGTATAATTTAAATATATTTATTTAGCAGTAATGCATTTGGGGGCTAAATGACGAATATGTTTACATTGTAATTTCACAGGATGCTTTATAACTTACAGGACGATCATAATGACATGAGAATTTCATTGTTTGCGGATGAGGTTTTGAAGGGGAAAAAAGAAAAAATATGAACAGTATAATGGCGAAGGCAGGGACGTAGCCAAGGGGGGAACGACGGACGCAGTCGCCTTTCCCACCTTGGAAAGTCCAGGAAAAACTCTGCGGTAATTACAACCAAGGTTCACCGCCAAACTATAACATTTAACAATTTGGTATCTACTGTATATATAATGGAAGGAGTGTCTGTGTGTGTGTGTGTATATATATATATATATATATATATATATGTTGTTGAAGCGATATTTTGCGTCGTTTTTTTAAACACGTCCAAACACGTATCGCACTGAACTACTGAACCACCTCGGTGGTATAGTGGTTAGCGTCGCTGACTACGAATCCATCGGCCCCGGGTTCGAGACCCGGTGACGGCAGCCGGCGTGCAGCAAAATCCAGCTGTTCATCCTTCCACACAATAAAGAAAGTGGTTGGTAGATAAATGGGTACCCTGGGTGGCCTAATGGCTAAGACGCTGGGCTGCTGGTGGGGCGTGGTTCGGATTCCACGTTAAACTGTAGGTCTAAGGTGGCGTGAAAAGCTTGACCTTCGTCAGAATGAACAATTCGGGCGGAAGCTAACCAAAATTAAATAAATAACCAAATTTATGAAGCGCGGGGAAACTGAACACAGCTCGGCGCCAGTTAGTTTTGCATGCACTCTAGCATAGTACAGTGTGACGAGTGGGGCGTGTTGCATCATTGCATGTTGGTCAAGTTTCGTTAATTCGTTTGCGATTGATATACGAAAATATTTCAAAAGAAAATCAGTTGAGTCGGTTAAAGAACACAATGAAAGTGATACAGCAGAACCCTCCCGTAAGGTTATTAGACAAGCGGAAGACGATGCACATCAACCAGAACTAAGCGATGAAAATACAAATGTCAGCAGTCAAGTACAGGTTGAGGTGCCGTCTGAAACGAAGGCTTCACAGGACCAACCGACCACTGTTAAGTTGATCTGGTATAATTAAAAATTTACCAAAGAAATGTCTACGTGTTTGATGCATATAAAGGCAAATAATAAAACAATATAATATACTTAGTAAATTGCTGGTCAGTGAATGTAGAATTATCAAATATCATGTGGCGAGTCATTTAGAATAACTATTGAATATGCGTATGTAGTATTGTAGTAATATAACTTATTAAAAAAATCGGATAATCGTTAACACAAACGACATAGCATACAATCGTTATTGCCATATAATGTTATCGTTAAACGTGTATACACTAAATAATTGTATCAGGGTTGGCAAAAACCTGGGTTTTTCATAAAAACTCCGAAAACCCTTGGGTTTTTGTTTGTTTTTAAGGTCACTTTCAACTGAAGAAGATAGCAGTGTGCTGTCGAAACGTATTGTGTTTTCATTTAACATAAAGTGTGGCTTTTGTTCTATTTTGAATCAACACGGTAGTGTGTTTTTCTGAATTTTTATTACAATTTGTTTACAGGCCTAGACAGTAGACATTATTTTTATTTTTGCACATCTTTTTTTCATAGATCAGTTTTAGTTAATTAATATCTATTTAATAGTGCCTAAAGTTAGATCTGCACATACTGGTGGCACAGTGCTAAACCTAAGGATTTTTTAGTGGGTGGGTGATTTCACAAACTCGTCATTGCGATGTTGCATTAAAATACACCTTTTCTGTATTGTTTGTACAATACAGAAAACTTTCCAACCTAACAAGTTTATAGTCCAAAATTTTAAGATTACACAAGTATCCACATAGGTACAAACGTCGTTACTAAATATCTTTGTAACCAGTAACAGCACTCCCAGTAGGCGATTGCAGAATCGGCTCAGCATTTAATTTGAAACAATTTTAAAATCTTGTCTTCTTGACATCATCAGACTGCATGTAAATTTTGAGAAGTGAAATACATATTACATATTGATGAAAACAATATCTGCAAAATTAAAACACAGCTGTTCAGGAAAACAATGGGTATCGTATTGTATTACAGTTAGCTATTGCTTAACGCGAATTCATATTCACAATTTCGGAGAAAAACGAGATACAGTGCAATCATTAGCGGTAAATTTTACATGAAGACAATCTTTCAGTTAAGAGAAACATATTCCCAATTTTCTTGCCTCGTTTAATACGATTTTAAGTTACATGGTGGTTTTCAAGAGTGCTCGTGTTACGCGAGAGCTCCCTAGTATGTGAGCTCAATTAGATATTTCGCCATTACTACGGAAAAAACTTTTTACAGCTGGATTGTTTTTATAGGTTGATGTTTGTGGCTCTTTGTATCGTCGACGCTTAGCCTGAAGAAATTTTGCTACTGCTGGAAGTGGATCAAAATGACCTGCACCAACACCATTTAATGCAATAAGCAATCTGTTGTTGGCACCCTGCAATGACATCGCAAGCCTTCTGTCACTACGGAAAATATTATAATGCGATACCACTCTTTCTACTGCCATTGAATGTGGAGCTGCAGTGAGAACAAGATTCACGAGTGCTGTAAGTGGAGAATCAGGATTTTTGGTCACAGCTTCAGAAATACGTTTGAATTTCGTGTTGATGTCTTCATGTTCGTTCAACCTCGGATTGTTGATAAAAATATCAATACAATCGTCAGTAAGTTTCATAGAGTCAAAATGTCTGTTCATTTTCCGAAGAAGAATGTTAGCCTTTCTGGCCATAACTTCAGGAGATGTCGAATTAAAAACCTTTGAAATTTCTTTTAACGACGCATTTGCAACTTCGTCCATTCTCTTTTGCAAGAAATTCTTAATTGACTCGAGTGTCTCATGCCTAATAGCACCGAAAGAGCGATTTGATAACGTGACGAACTGATTAGAAATTGCTCTTCTTGCTCTCCTTCTAACTGCACCTGTATCTTATCTTGCCTCCTTATGTTGATCGCCATCCGTTGTCGGTTTACTTGTTCCTGCACCTTTAACTGGGTGGGTGAAATCTATTTAGTGGGTGCGTGAAATCCTTTACTGGGTGGGTGATCACCTACCCAGTTAACATGTTAGATTTAGGCCTGTGGTGGCAGACTTAAAGCTGTTGAATGGGATGAAGTAGAAATGTTGAGTGACCAACCAAATAGAGTTCGGTGCAAATACTGCAGATGTGTATTTTCGAAAAAAATAGAACCAGTGAAACATCACTCAGATCGATACAATAAAAAATAGGTACAGGCTCGTGATGATGAAGCGGATGAGCTTACAAATACAGCTACATCAGCAACTCCTCCTACACATAGACAGGGCAGTTTTGAAAGTAGACCCTCTTCAAGCAAATCATATGAAAGCCTGGATCTTGATGACACTACAATTCACAGTAGTGAGACTTCATTCACTTCAACCACTTCTGAATCTTCCATACCATTTTTTCATTCTACTCCAGCCAAGAAAACATTAAGTATAGTATGGAGCAAGCTAAGAAATAGGATTGGGGGAGAGAAGGCGGAGATGCTGGTTAGAATATATAAGCATTTAAGATCAAGTAATACTCGTACTTATGAATAATATACAGTATATACAGTACCTTTATATAGCATTCATTACTTTTACTGTACTCTATTTGTGTCTGTAGTCTGGACACCATTTAAAAGGGCAATAAAACTTTAAAATTTTTCATAATCTTTACATACACATTGCATAATTTAAAACTGTTTTATAAGTCAGCTTACTTGAAATAATCAACATGCCAAAGCATTCTAATTAGCTACAATTGAACAATGTAGCAATCTGAAAAATTTCAGTTATTTTAAAATAAGCATCTCAGACCAAAAACCCCAAAATCCACTGAAATTTCCAGTGGTTTTGGGGTTTGGGTTTTTGGGTGCCAACCCTGAATTGTATGCATGAAATCATGAATAAAATAGTTACTTTCTTTGTTAAATATGAAGACTGTAGGATCAATACCTGATTTCAAATTTCAGAAAATACAAGTAATTACATCATAATATAGCTTAGATTGCACCAATGTGACTGTCCTATCCAAACTTTTGTTGGAAAGGGTACATATTTCATGTGGATGGCTGTATGTAATAGGGTGGATCGATTTTACATTTTTTTCGATTTCCATATTCTAATAGAGACAAAAACTTGCGCATGCATGAGAAAATAGCCTCTGCAAAATCTTAGCTTAATAGGTAATCATCTTCTGCCCCCGGCAGAGCGATGAAAATCATATTTTAGTAGTCAAAAACGTATTTTTAAACCCTAACCTAGAGTCATAAAATTTTGCGTGTGTGTTATTTCATGCCTAAGCAACGATATAAATGCTATGGGAAATATATAAATGCATTATTTAAGACAAAGAGCCGATCTGAAAATATGTATAATATACATATTTTCAGATCGGCTTTGTCTTAAATAATGCATTTATATATTTCCCATAGCATTTATATCGTTGCTTAGGCATGAAATAACACACACGCAAAATTGTATGACTCTAGGCTAGGGTTTAAAACTACGTTTTTGACTACTAAAATATGATTTTCATCGCTCTGCCGGGGGCAGAAGATGATTACCTATTAAGCTAAGATTTTGGAGAGGCTATTTTTGACAATGATGTTGCTGATGATGGATAAAGTTTTAGAGAACAGTTTCGAACAGAACTTATGAACATATAACAAGTTTAATAGGTTAAAATGAAAAGTATATTTGAAATTCCGATACTAACTTTCTATTCACTTCTCTAATAAATAAACTTCATATAGTAGTTGAAGTGCGCAATTGTCCGGGACGCAATTGTCCAGGGACGCCAATGACCGGGACGCATTTGTCCGGGACGCACTTGACCAGGACGCAATTGCCCTAGTACCCATGGATACATCTTTTTGTAACTGCGATGTTGAAAACCCTCCTCCCTTCCTGGATTTAGCCACTTCCCCCACCACCCCGCTGTCCATTTCTTTTCCTCGTTCTCTCTGCTGTGGTAACCAGAAGAAAGAAAGAAATAGGAAAAGGAATAGAAGAAAGAAGAGGGAAAGAACAAAGGAGACACGCGAAGGCGATAAATCCTTTTACGTAACACCGCTTTTTGGAGATCAGCGAAGTTAAACGACGTTGGGTCTGGGTAGTAGTTGGATGGGAGACCGTCCTCTGCGCCCAGATTATGTAGAAACCCGTGGTTCGGATCCCACGTAAAGCTGTAGGTCCCCTCCGTCATATGACCTCAGATGTTGCGAAGGAGGTTAAACAACCCCAATTAAAAAAAAAATATATCCTCTTTTTCTATCCTCCGTGTTGTTTTCTGATGAAGCGGCATGATCAATTTTCACACCACTCATCATTGGGCCGAAGAGAATCCGCATGCCATCATCCAGTCAAGGCACCAACAACAATTTAGTATCAATGTATGGGCAGGACTTATTGCCGACAAGTTAATCGGTCCTTTTGTTTTGCCTGGAAGATTAACAGGAGAATCCTATTCCAATTTTTTAAGGAATGATTTAAGCGATTTACTAGATGAAGTTCCTCTTGGTGTCCGACATCGTATGCGGTTTATGCATGACGGCGCTCCGCCTCATTTTAGTCGAGTAGCCAGAGACTATTTGGATGACCGTTTCCCTGATGAGTGGATAGGCCGTGGAGGACCCACTGCGTGCCCTGCTCGCTCCCCAGACCTGAATCCACTCGATTTTTACCTGTGGGGTCATCTGAAATCCATCGTTTACGTGACACCCATTAACAACGTCGAAATGCTTCGCCAACGTGTAGAACAAGGATGCCAGAAAATCCGAGCAATACCTCGAATGTTGGAACGCGTCAGGCAGTCTATGACGAGGCGTGTTCAAGCGTGTATTCAAGCGCAAGGCGGTCATTTTGAGCACTTCCTTTAACCCTTTGAGGACCACGGGACATGTGTCCCAGCGAAATAATAATATAAATTGTACAATGATGCAACGTTTCTACAAATACATCTAAATGTTTATATAGGTATTGTTTAGTTGTTGGAAAATTAACCCCAAAATGGGTCATTTAAGTGACTATAGTTACTAACATATCTAATTGTGAATACCAATAACACCTAAACTTTTAAGTTCAAAGAAACGTATACCGGTCGTCAAAGGGTTAAAGGTAACGCGGATACTTGCTGTAACTCGGAAACAGCGATTTTGGGCATGTTTATATAAACTTTTTTTATTGTTTTCAGGTCCCGAATCCATTCTGAAAGTGCGTCCCACATGTGTGTGTGTGTGTGTGTGTGTGGATTGGTCGTATCACTCCGTATGTTTCACATTTGTATTTGTCGGCCTGCATGTGTGTATATTTGTATATGCAATTGAGTGAAAAAAAAAAAAAAAAATGTCGTGGTAAACCTCAATCGAGGTTCCTTACCGAGATTAATCAGTAAGAAAGAGTTTTGTGACGTATCTGTCTGAATATTCGTTTCTCTTCTCACCCGTTCCCTGTCTACCTTCCTCTCTGTCTGTCTGTGTGAAAATTAATGACTGCAGAATAATCGACGTCATTTCTTAATTTATAATAAAAATATATTAACGCAACTCGTAAGTAAGAATAATTTTTAGTTATATTGCGAACATAATCGTTTCATTCATGACGAGAAGCTCGTATCAAGTTGGAACAACACGATTATCTTTAGGTTTATCAATTAACGAATAGTTGTTGATTGTTTTATTTTCGGGGAAGGTCACGTTTTTCAGATACAAATAACGCTTCTTTGATTTAAAAAAAGAAAGTGCTTCTTAAAATAGACTCGGTTCAGTCTTTAAAGACGTTCAGTGTATTTTCAGAGCCTCATTTGTGGAGTATTACGATATTATTTATAAAGTCTTGTGAACAAAAATCGGGGATTTCATTTTACAGTACCCATTATTTTGGTTGTGTACAATGTGTAGCCATTCAAAGTATAATTTCGGGTAAAAAGTTCGCCTCCAAAACAAAAATTTTGAAGCGACAAAAAATAACTAATTGGTAAGGTTCGATTTAATTTATATATTTATTCTTTTTGGGTGGCAGAGTAAAATCCAATCATGAGTGATTACTAAATTTTTTATGCTTAGAATTTTTCAGTTTTTAGGCGAACTTTGAAAAAAGTAGTTGAAAAAGCATTTGAGAATAACTAATTCATTTTGGATACAAAATACTTAATTGAAATGTTATGTTTTTAATTTAAAATTTTCTTTGTTTAATAAAAAATTTGAAAAAATAAAGCCGTAATAAAGTTCTGTGTAAATGGTTAGAACAACTCCAAACTGTTGAATTTCCATAAATTATACATTCATAGATTAATTTTTATATCAGAGACGTATTTCTGATAGTTTGAGGTTGCGCAAATGCCCCAAAACTATGTTATGCATGATTTCAGTTTTACGTCATTTGCGCAACCTCAGACTACCAGAAATGCCGTCTCTCATATAAAACCGAATCCCGTGAATGCATAATTTATGGAAATTAAACCAAACCTAACCTAACGTAACCTCACCTCACATCCATCATGTAACTTACCCGTTAGTGTGGTGGGTAAAGTTTGGCAACGGAAAGCTTTTTTATTTTTGTCATAATTACACAAATGGTCTCGGGTATTTCCTTTATCATCCTCTTTTGGGCACAATAATTCACTTAACAAAATCCCGTGATGGCAGAAAAATTTAAAGGCTGCATCCTCATCTACAGAAAATTTCGCAACAGCTTCGCGAAACGTATAGGAACAACCTTCGCACACACAACTCATGTTAAACTGCTTACTGTAAAGGGATTCGGTTTTGCGGACTGCTGTTATCTCCCCACCAAATTTGCTATAGTGCCAGTATGCTATCTCCCCACCAAATTTGCTATAGCGCATATAACAGGATATAATTATTATGTAAAAGTTGCTTGAAATTAATCGAAATCTACGGAAAAATTATTGAATGTCCGGTTAGGTTAATTGAATGCCCGGTTAGGTCAACTGTACGCCCTTGACGATTGGTTAGGTTAAGTCGTGATATTTTCATTAGTTTTAACGAAAACGTCACAACTTAACCTAATCAATCGTCAAGGGCGTACAGTTGACAATCGGTCATTCAATTAACTTAATCGGGTATTCAAATATTTTTCCTGTAGGTTTCGATTAATTTTAGGCAACTTTTCGTAACAGTTTATATCCTTCTATATGTGCTATAGCAAATTTGGTGGGGAGATAGCAGTCCGCCAAACCGAAAAAATCTCCGAAACGATTTTCAGTGAAAATTTTTTGTTTCTCCTTCTGACGTCATTATAATGGCGCCACAAATAATAATTTTAAGAAATTTCACAAACTTTGATTAATATTTACGGAGCTTATTTTTCATTTGCACTCATATTGTATTTAATAACATTTCGTTGAAAACATTTGAAGAATCGTGTAGTAACTTGTCATTTAAAACAGTTTGGAGTTATTCTGAACACTTACCCAGTTCTGCAGGAGCACGGGTAATCCTGTGTGCCGGCCCAGCCTGGCCCATGTAAGCACACCGGACAAAAAATTAGTCACCCCTAATAGCACCGATAGTAGGAAGTTCAAGGTCACACAGAGGGCGCTGATGTAGCATTGGTAAGTGACAAGTAGCGGTGACGTAGCACACAGGATCAGATCTGTTTCGTGAGGTGGTGAAGAACAAAGTGTGTGGTGGATATAGTCTGCAAAATGGGTCGTGAGGCAGACGTTACTCAGTGGCAAAAAGGACCATCGTGTTTGGCAGAGCCCACGGACACAAATGTCTGAAGTAGCCCAATTTGTTGGTGTGTCAACGCGTACTGTCCAGCGTTTACAAAGAGTGGTGTAGTTCGCAATCAACTGACAATCGACGGCGTAACTGTGGCCGGAAAACAATTCTCGACAATAGGGGCCGCCGCCATGTTTCTCGTCTAGTAACTGCAAATCGTTTTCAAACCAGAGAACAATTGCTCCAAGAAACCAATGAGGTTCTCCAGCGACCAATTTCCGAACGGACATTGCGACGAGAACTGCATGCGATGGACATCTGGAGCAGGTACCACGGAAGAGGCCGCTGTTAACAGCAAGTCACAAATTGGCACGTTATAAATGGGCTCAGAGGCACAAAAACAGGACTGCGGCAGATTGGAAACGTGTAATTTGGTCCGATGAGTCCCGTTTTTGTTTGTTCTCCAATGATGGGAGGCGACGAGTACTCGCAGGTCCAATGAAGCCTTTAATCCTGAATGCGTCGAAGGTGTTGTTCAGGCTGGAAACAGAAAGTGAAGCGCAGGAATAGACACCCACGGACTCTGGCGGAACTTCGGGACCGGCTGATGAACGAGTGGCAGCAAATCGATGTTCAGTACATGCACACCTCGTAGAGTCTCTGCCTCGCCGGATTCGTGCGGTTATCAAGGCCAGAGGCGCCGTCACACGTACGTTATTAGGTACATTCTGAGAGGGGTGACTAATTTTTTGTCCGGTGTGCTTATATGGTCCGGGTATGAGTGTGCTTGAAAGCATGGCGCACACGGGCCGGGTATGGACTTTAACCGTTTTTCAGATGTGTAGTGAATAATAAAAAGTAACAAAGTTTTTATTTAAAATATTTGCAAATTAAAAAAAAAAATGCTGTTAACATTAATTTTATAGGTGTTTCAAACCTTTTTATATACAGTAAACCCTCGTCCAACGCGTGTTTGTCCAGCGCGAATTTGCTTATACACGGAAAAATAAATATGAACAATTATTTGCCGAAAGCGGAAAATTTGATAATACACGGTCCTCCAAACACGCTCTAATACAGTAGTACTGTCCGCGTGCTATTGCGCACTCTAGTGTTTTTCCCTACGCTCTCCAACACCCGCATCTCCCTCCCTGTCGCGTCACCCCTCGCATCACCCTGTCTCAGTCCCGCTACCGCGTTAAGTTCAGTAAAGTCGTGTTGGATTGTTTTTGTCGTATTTTGCCATTGTTTTGCTATTACCCTTAGACAGCAGTATGGCACCAAAACGTAAAGCATCTGCAAGTGATAGTGAAGAGAAGAAAAGTCGTAAGGTTGACATTAGCTGAAAAAATATTCTAGATAAGTTGGGTGGTGGTATGAGCATAATAACATCACTAGGCCGCGAGTATTACATGAATGAGTCGGATACGTGCTATTTTCATTTAATATATTTTTATTTATCATGTGTAAATATCATTATGTTTATGATTTTATTATGTTCTTATTTCATATACACTATAGGTAGGGAAATTCACTTGTGTGAATAAAAAATCTACGTATCTAAGTATTATGGGAGACTTTACGCGGCCGCGTTCACGTATCCCCATTTATCCCATAAGGTATTAAGTTTGTCCAACGCGGATTTACCTAACGCGCCGTTCTCGAGGAACCTAACCTCCGCGTTGGACGAGGGTTTACTGTAGTAACGATCTTCAAGTTCGGGAACCAATTTATCCGGCCGGATACACGTTTTATAAAATTATTACGGGCCATGCAGGGTCGGATTAAGCATTGTAAGGGCCGGGGGCAATGAATATTTTCGGGCCGGTGTCACTAGAAAAACACAATTCTTTACCTGATACATCATACACGAGTGATGTGATCAGCTGACTGGGATCGATCAACAGAAAACGAAACAAAAACAAAGATGTGATTACAGAAAATGTATACTTTGTTCACAAAAATGGGATACTAAACTAGGTTTTGTAGAAGCGGAATCTAGAATTTTTTTTTCTTCCTCACGGTCGACCAATTATTTCAACGGTAGATTATAGCGTTTACATAGTTTCTTGGGGCCGGTGGCAAATGTCCCCTTTGCCCCCATTATAATCCGCTACTGGGGCCATGCCTGACGGGTTTCAAAATAAAAACAACATAATGGGCCGAACGTGGTTGAGTTCAAAACCTACGAATATGGATCAGGCCGGGTCTGAAAAAGTAGGCTCGTGCAAACCTCTAAGCTGTAATGTCTTTTTTTTATTTTTAATTATGCGATATATTTTGTTTAAGTTACTGATAAAAAAATTAAGCTTTGAAAGAAAACGTAAATAAAGAAAACTCATTTTAGATGCTAAACTTATATTTTTTCGCATGTAAACATAAAATTTTAAGACAACGTTTCAAACGTAATTGCATGGAATTAATTAAGTTACGGTTATTTATAACTATAAATCAAGAGCTTTAAAAGTGCTACACCGTAAATTAAGCTGATTTTTTTCAATATCTTTTTCCGCGTTTATTTTTACGTGGTTTTCTTGAAATTATATTCGAATTGTCGCTCTCCCAGAGAAAAAAGTAATATTTAACCGTGTTTTGTTTAATTAACCTGTAACTTAAACTAAACTCCTTTAACCAAACCTAGACTAACCTATTGAAAGTACGACACATAGGTCGCTACGTGTGTGATTTTCCTTCTAGAACTTGGGTCCACCGTTCACATTGTTCGTGTAAACAACACAAAGCACATTCGTACAATACTCCTTTTTCAGATTCTCACAGATATACTGATTCAAAGGTCAATATGCAGTCATTTAAATTTAAAGCCTTTATTTTACTTACAAACCTCCATTTTTATACCCGTGTATAGTTTTCCATTTGCCGTATAGTTGCAGTTGTGTTTGGTAAAGGGTTCTCCGTGATTAGCATCAAGAATGGCGTAAATGCCTTCGGTTTTGCGATGCCAGACAGATCAGTACCAGTGTCAAAAATCAGAAGTCCTCAATGATGATGAAAGTGAAGGAGAGAGACGAAGATGGAGGAATTGACTCGATTTGCTTGAAGCAGATGTAGCGTTAGGCCGGCCGCACACAGGATCGTCTCGCGACTGACGACTTGAGTCATCACGACACGTCGTCAGTCGTGAGTCGCAAGACGATCCTGCGTGCGGCCTGCCTTAGACCCATTTGAAAACAACTGAAGGAGTATGAAAGTGTGGAGTTAGGAAAAAAAGTGTGAAAGTCACTCGTGTTCGCCGCTAAAATGCCGTTATCTCAGAACATCGTTTGATTCTCCTTTTTTATTCTCTCTCATCTTTTCCTCTCATAAGATTTAATTTGTTTCATGTTGGATTTTGAACTTATGTAAGGCGTTGATTAAAGAACTAAACGTCAACTGGAGGTCGAATTTGTAACCGAGATGAACGCGTTAAAGGTAAAAAGAAAGTTTATTTTTGCGCATCATCAGTCTTTATTCCGAATTACTCGTATGTTTAAAGAAAACAAATACAAAATCAAGATTACGAATGTTGTCATTCAAAACCAACTTCACTGAAAAAAATAAATAAAACGAGAGAGTTTTCAATAAAGTTTAATCACTCATTTGCAAAGAGAAGAAATTGATATGAGGAAGGTAATTCACACATTTGAAAATATATTATCTAAAATATCAATGTAATTAATTTATTGTGAAAAGCGAAATCATAATTTCAGAAAATTCACACTTTGGTGCTGAAATCTACGAAGGAAAACTTTCAGGGTGAGAAATTGTTTCCGCAAAATTAAATCACACTACAAATACTTGAAGACAATGAAAACTTTATAATTAAATATTAAAAAAATAATAATCATGTCAAACGTGCATTTTTGGCTATAATATTTTTTAGGGGGTGCGAGTGCTACGTGGAACCCCGTCGGAATTTATCGTCGTGTTTTAAGATGTTTTTATCGTTCTTCGTCGCGTTTCATCGCTTCTCCGACTCAGACATCTACAGGGTGTTCATAAAGTCACGCAAGTAAATATGCATGTACACTTCATATTAACTTTCGTGACTTTATAAACACCCTGTATTCCATTGTGTCATTATCAGTGCGATGGCTATAGTGTTATATATTACACTCAACTTTTTTAAATGTATTTTGACTCTTATAATCGCAGCGCGATTGTTTTGACATGTAACCAACACGATTAAGGCATCGATAAAAGAATACTTACCCACAATATCCAACAATAAGTGATTTTTAATCGGTTCGTACGTGGGGGTATATTATATTATATATATATATATATATATTATATATATATATATAATATATATAATATAGTACAGGGGCGCGCGAACGGTTTTGAAGGTGGGTATGACGTGGCATAACCTGTATTGAAGCAGGTTTTTGGGAGGTTGAATTGCTTCTGCCTTGATTGCCATTTATTCTGACCCCCCGCTACCCCTGTTCGCGAGGCCCTTATGTTCTCCCTTCGTACTACGTTTTTGTTCCTCAGGAGCTTAGAATTGATTTGATATTTATTTTGTAGTTAATTGATACATCAACAGGCATGGTTATCAAAAATTAAAAGGGCGTAGATGCCACACTCTGCCCCCTTTCCCCCCGCTCTCGGGCGCAAATATTGTACTTTATGCGTAAGTTCCTCAGCAGCCTGGAATTTATTGGATATATTTATTTAATCTCAGGTTTAGATTCGTGCAACAACCATGTACGGATTTAAATCGTAGTGCGATGAAAAGGCGTCAAACAAATTTTCGTCGCATATTCGGCAAAAGCGATCATGGCGACGAAAAGCGATCAAAACATTTGATTCAAACCGATCTTATTTTGACGTTGCAACGACGATAAATTCCGACTGGGAAAGGACGATTTCCTTTCGTCCAAAGAAACCATCTTCAACCCCTCAGATATTCCGTTCACACAAGGGAACATTCTCGTAAGAGTTGCCGCAGGCAGCGCTGCGCAGTGATTCACCGGAGCTGCCGTCTCCACGTATGGTGTAACAGAAGGAGTCCTCGCTAGTGTAATCCTCTATTTCATCAAAAAACTGGTTCCTACCTCATAGTCTGCAATGAAATAAGTTTATCATCAGTTGCAAGAAGATTCTAATTATAAAAAATCAGGAAAAGAAGTTTGGTACAACTAATGTTACACACACACACACACACACACACACACACACACACAGAGGAGAAAATGAAACGCCAGCTGAAACAGAATTTATTTCAAATACAATAATTAGGAAAAATAAATAAACTAAAATTTTGTCAACAAGTAAATAGACTCTAATACAAACTATATATTTATATAACAAATATTCATGCCTCACGGTATCCGAAGGGAACAGTGTCGTAGGTGCCAGGCACCTGGTATTGTTTCATGTATGTGTTACGACACATCTTTGTCCGCCTAAGTTCCCCCCCCCCCCAACTTCGGTGCCCGGAAGTTATGAGTTCCTACAACCAGGTGGGATGGCTTCATTTCCATCATCTTCTAAACTCACTAGCTCTTCAGTGAATCAAAGTTGACGATCTGACGGGTTGCCTGGTTAAAAGTGATACCTTTAACCTTCACGATGTATTTGAACTCCTCTCCCACCCTCACCCGTACTCTAAGTTTTTGGGCCTGTCGAGACAAAAGAATCGGCGTAGGCGCTATCTCCATACTCATCCTTGAACTCGTCAGTCAGCTCCCAGGAATTCTCCAATAGGAGGCATATATTCACCTCTTTCCGTGAATATCACGCTATCTGTATCTGTGTACAGAACCCTCCGTCCAAGAAAATGCAGCAGACTCAAAAGCTTGATGCGGGCGTATGCTGTTGCGAAACTGGCTACAGGTGTTTGTGACAGGTGATGTATCTGTAGCCAATTCGGGTCTGTTGTATTTTATTATGTACGTATTACCCACATTCACGATCTTCATGACCTCTTTATCGATGGCGTTGGCGTAATCCCACACTTCGTTATAACTTTGAGCTAGATGGACGTTACCCTTGTCCGTATTCTGGGAAAATTTCCCCCAAAGGCTATTTAGACAACTTTGCTCTAAAGCGCTTGCCAGGGTTCCGCACAATTTGGCCCCGTTCAAGCTGTATCCCTTCACGATCACAGTAGCGTTGAATATAGGCCGATTTTTCATTTTCGGTTTCAACTCCTCGCGGGTATTCTGATGTTTCTATCTTATTCTTCAAAAAAGTATTTATATACGGTGTGAAAAGGTTGAGGAGCTTCTGAAACATCCACACACCTTATATATTTTTAGTATTCTGTACCCATGACGAATGGCTAGGGACAGCCTCTGATCTTCCTCTGGTTGGATGTATGATGATTACAGTCCCTACTGTTCTCCTCTGCGCACTTCACACACAGAGGGAACATGAGTTTGTGGTCTACAACAACGGGCAAGATTGGCATCCATAAGTCGCGAGGGAGGAGCGCATCTACGAAAGAAAGACCAAAGTAGTTCTCGTTCAAATTAGCTGAGAACACTTTGATGGCAGGAAGGGAAGGAAGCTTAACTCAGTAGATCTTAAAGGAGTGTTGCAGCAAAAAAGCCACTTTTAAGGAATGAAAATAAAGAGAAGAAAAGAAAATATGCTTTGGAACACAAGTATTGGACATCTGAGGCCTACTGAGTAAGCTTCCTTCCTACAGGAGAGGGATCAACTGAGACACCCGTTGTTTTTTCGAGATCTGCTGCGAGTGAAGTGCTGGATTTGCGTCTGTCTCGAAGGGAAGTAATCTTTAGATATTGTAGATCAGATGGAGAAAGCTTAGAGGGCCTCCTTAATTTAGGACAATCAGCTGGGGTCCCATTTGATCTGTGACGAGCCAAGATTTTTTTTACGCCAATTTTGGAAACACCTGTAGATTCACTTATTTTTCTTTGACTCAGTTCCTCACCATGCAAATGTATTATTTTATATCTAATCTCATCAGAAATTGTACGTTTCGCCATTTCTTAAGCCCGTGAAGGGAAAAACAACATGAATTAGGATTATAATGAGAAACGTTTGGAATAAATTTGTTTTTCAGAATTTATGTGAATATGTCAATACTTTTAATTGTAAATATTGATGTAACAATAGCTTCTGAGCATTTACTGCAGATCCATCATTAATAGTTCGTTAGATCTTTAAATAGATGCGTTATAAGTAACATAATGAATCAACCCTCAAGTCCAATTTATGCAGACTAGAGGGTCATACAACTTTATACACTTAGGTAATAACTTAGTTATACGTTAATATGAACCAGAGGTTCTAGTTAATATGCATTTTAGTATCAAACCAATTTTCATACGACATTATCCAATAGTTATCAGATCGACAGTGATCTCTAACTTTTGCACGATACTGTATATATTATATATATATATATATATATATATAGTAACGATAGAAGTGTTCTTCGGGAACCTTATCCTCAATAGAAATATGAAAACAAGAGATACGACTCTCAACATTTATTGGCCAAACGTTTCGGTCCACTCAGGGGCCATCTTCAGTGACTAAATAGAAGCATCTATAAAACAATCATATAACTAAAGTAAATACAAATGTCATAAATATACTGTACAATAATAAAATCTAATACAAAAAGTTGAAAAAAAAAACATGACAAAAAAATATCTAGATTATAAGACAAAATAAAAGAAAGTAAAAATAAAACAACAAACCAAAATTTAAAAAGTTTAAAAAGTTTAAAAAAAATTTAAAATTTTTTAAAAAAGGACTGACCTGGATGGTAAAAGTTACAAATGACAAGTGGAGAGAAAAGAAAGAAAAAAAAAACTGCAGCCCCCAGGACTCTGCGATTTTGTCGTCTGCTTCTAATTCGCTTGATCTTAAAATTTTAGAATCCCTTTTTATCAAAAAATTAAATCCAGAGTTAAACGACAGCCTTTCCTCGATAAAATTACATACTTTCTAACCAACCAACACCTTTTTAACGCAACTTACTGTACGCACTAACTTAAGTTTCTTCTTTCCTTTCTCTCCACTTGTCATTTGTAACTTTTACCATCCAGGTGTCCTTTTTTGAAATTTTTTGAAATTTTACTTTTTTAAACTTTTTAAATTTTTTAATTTTGAAATTTTGGTTTGTTCTGTTTTATTTTTACTTTCTTTTATTTTGTTTTATAATCTAGATAGTTTTTTTTCTCATGTTTTTTTTTTCAACTTTTTGTATTAGATTTTATTATTGTACAGTATATTTATGACATTTGTATTTACTTTAGTTATATGATTGTTTTTTAGATGCTTCCATTTAGTCACTGAAGATGGCCCCTGAGTGGACGGAAACGTTTGGCCAATAAATGTTGAGAGTAGTATCTCTTGTTTTCATATTCCTATTATATATATATATATATATGAGCGGTTTGAGGGTGGTAGAAAAAGACAGATAAGAGATGGAGTTATATTCCGTTACGTTTCGGCACAAAGCCTTGCTCACACAGAATGACATGAGTTAAACACAATATTTAAATGCAGGCGATCTTTTTAAAATCTACTGGACGAACATTCGTAGCTCCACCTGATTGGCTGGTTACTGTTGATGCTCCTTGGCCCCACCCCTTTCTGCTAATTTCACCATAATTTTTTCCCGTTAATTTGGCTTTTTGGCAAGCCCCAATAATAAACGGCAGCGCAGCCATTACATTGAATCTCGTAAATTACACTACTTTCATTAATACATTCATTTTGCTTCGTCCTCACCATATCTCCTCTCTTTATCCCGGAAGAATTGGCTAAATAAACTCCCGCTCCTCTTCGGAATTTATCGATAATTTGGGCTCCTCTTGAATGTGAATCGTTATATACTCTCTATCTACATTATTTTCAGTCTCACCTCCACGCCATTCTGATATATTAATTGCTTTTTTCTTTAGTTTAACTATTAATCCTTCGGGATAACGTAACTTTCTAAACGCTCCCCTGATGTATTCAAATTCATTCACCAGATACTCCTCACTACATATTCTAATAGCTCTCAGATAGAATCCAATCAACACACCTGTCTTAGTCCTTTCACTATGAGCAGACAAATAATGAACAAAATCATTTTTGTTTGTAGGCTTTCTATAGACTGAAAATTTTGCACTCACCCGATCTCCAAATCATTGCGTTTAAAAAAGCCATTTTTCCATTCTCTTCTTCCACCGTAAACTGTATATGACCATCCACATCATTCTGTCAGTCTGTGTGAACAAGGCTTTGTGCCGAAACGTAACGGAATATAACTCCATCTCTTATCTGTGTCTTTTCCTACCGCCCTCAAACCGCTCACACACACACACACACAAACACACACACAGTGTGTAAGCCATAGGCTGGCTGTGGCATGGCTGGCATCTAGGCAAAATGACAGTGATCCTAAACCCCACTAAGATGGCTTGTGAAGACTCCATTATGTAACGAGACATGCCTCTGAGAACATCTCTTTCCTTTTTGTGTTTTATTACCCTTGTTAGGTTAGGTTACCCACTCCCCCTTTGGAGGGTCTAGTCCCAGCCCTCTTCATGCTTAATTCCCCCCTCTCCTCCCTTGTTAGGTTAGGTTACCCTCTCTCCCCTTCATGCATACCCCCTCTCCCCCTTTGGAGGGTCTAACCCCCACCCCCTTGTTGCATACCCACTTTCCCCTTTGGACGGTCAAACCCCCACCTTGTTGCATGCAATTGATTTGCACTTGACATTTTTGCGGGTATACTACTGGACTTTAAAGACCATCCGTCGTGAAAGGGTTAAGCATTGAGCCATGGTCGCTGGCTTGTGGGGGTGTTACAGTCTTCCCGACTGCTATAAAACGCCAACTTGCTTTCAATTACAGAATTATTTGGGATTGCGATAAAACCACCTTTTTCTTTAACAAGGTGGAATCACTTACTTGTTCCATCGCTCCAAAAGAAGTCGCCATAAATGGTAGTTGTCAAAGGGTACCACAATCCCACCACGCTATGATTGACGTAAAGATCGTGTGCCCATTCGAAGAGGAAGCCATTTTCCTCTATGGTTTGTGGAATGTGTGGAAGTCCGCCCTCATCTTCGCAATATTGATGAGACTGCGAGTAATTTTTTGTTTCGAACGAAGTGAAAATGATTTTTTGGCCGCGTCTTGAACACAATGTACTTATTTCACATCCTGTGAAGAAAGGAGACGTTATTTCTCACGAAAAACGTGTCAAAAGATAAATTGGGTTCTGTAATACAGAGAATTCGTTTAGGAATAAGAAACTGAAATATTTAAACTTCAAAAACTGTTCTAATAGCCTAAAAATTGATATTTTTATCCTATTTCTTACTATAGATTAATGTTAACTAAAGAAATACGGTAATACTGAAGTGTAAAATAGCGTTATTAATAGTTAAAACAACAAAAGGCTATACTAATTAAGTTTATATAAATGATTACTTGAGGCTTGAGGTCACTAATCTGTCCAGATCAAATCACTAATATTACTAATTAAGGTAACTAATAGTTTTCTTTCTTTATTAAAACAAACAGTGATTTTGGTGAAAGTGACACTGACGTTTGATTAATGTTACGCAGTGAATGACGTTATAATGCTTAATGAGTTTGTGATAAGAAAATGTGGAGGGCGGCCTTTGATTGCTTCTGGCATGGTCCGTAGTGCCAGCTCGACTGAGGAATGAGGGTCGCATGAGGGAGTCTCGACTGGAGATGCGATGCGACACACGGATTTGTCAATAGAATAATGGCTTATTGTGAAGGCAGAAGTCAGTAGTAGTATACCTACATTTGGGGAGAGGAAATTGGATCAATTTGAAAATTTTCCCCTACCTTCCTTCATGAGGTTTCTTTTATGGTCTTTCATGAGAAATATTAAAAAAAAATCCTCCTGGGGATTCTTTCATGGTCTTTCATGAGAGATATTTAAACAAACATACATTCCCTGACGAGAAGTTGAGTAGGAAAAAATTCATGGCTCTTTTTATACAGCGTTCTGGCGCGTTCTGACACACCCGTGTTCGCGGTCCCCGTTAGTTTTAGCTTTATGGAAGCGTTCGTGCAGAAGATACATTTCTGGAACATCAGGTTTCTGCTGATATATATATATATATATACTAGTAAGTGAAAACAACGTGTAGGCTATATATTATGTATATAAGAACTGTAGTGTCTGACAAATAGCAAAGATTTCTTTAAATCCAACCGTGGCCATAAACCGTGGCCTTATGGCCACATGAGCTTGACAAACGAGCCTTGCAATGTGAATGATTATTTTGGCTTAAACAAGAAAAATTTTAAAATAAATAACTCGCGTATGAAAAGGTTAAGTTACCCGAAAGTCAGTCTATTCTAACTGACCTATTCGAAGACGTGTAAGAGCTCAAAAAATACAGTGGAAATCCTTAAAAATAATTTTTGGCCAACTGGATTCATCGTTTCGGCTTAATATATTAATAACGATACAACACAAAATATAATTAGAATAAATACAGTTAAATCATAAATTTTTTTTTATTTGTTCTAATATTGGTATTACGAAATAGATCCAGAAAATATTAAATTCATTTACATTACACTTATTTAACCCAGGGGAACCTAATATATTTCAATCCGGTAAAATATGTACAGTATATTAGGGAACAATCATCATGAACAGCAAATATTATCATTATGATATATATATATATATATATATATATATATATATATATATATATATATATATATATATATATACTACATACACACACACACACACTGCCAAAAAAAAGGGTTTCTAGAAATATTCATGGAATCAACATTTTTCAAACAATCAGTATGAAACGTATACACGTAAAAGATACATAAAACACCTACCTGTAAACCAAATTTCAGTTCGAAGCTATCAAAAATAACGATTTATTAAATGTATCTAATAATACTACAACTGATGCTCGACAAACTAATCAAGAATCCCCTTTATTTCCATTTTCACTATTGTAAATTCTAATATACGATTTTTTTTGCAGGGTTATAAAATATAGTGAATATGCCATTTTCAGAGGAATATAGGATTATAATTAAGCATTATAGACGAGAAAAGGGATATGGACGAACGAAACTACTCTCTGAATTCCCCAACAAAGGATGGACTATTGGTGGTTTGGGAAAGCTTCTAAAGAAAATTGACGAGACGGGATATCGAATAGAGGGAAGTGGGCGACCAAAAACTGTTAATGGAGGCATTTCTCATATTTTATAAATCTTATGATGTATTTTATAACTAAAATGAGAATAAAAATTTTATTACTAAAGTTTTAGCGCCTTTGTGGACTCAGAATTCAAAACTGGAGCGATGTTCACCAACAAAATTTGTTGAAAATAAACAATTCTCATTAAATCATTAATTTTGAATATAATCTGAAAATTGGTGTACGTATATACTGTTTACATAGTTTTGCTCTGTATGAGTTTCATTATGATTGGTTAATGAATGTTCATTTCATGGCTGTTCTTAGAGTCAACCCTTTTTTCGGCAGACGGTGTATATATATTCTTGAAAGGTTGGAGCCTGAGTATTCACAAAAGCCTGGCGTCGCCCCTGATATATATATATATATATATATATATATATATATATATATATATATATATATATTATATATATATTACTTTCAGTCACATTAGCTGATTTCAGACGTAAATAAGTTTTATTTTCTCTAACAATGAATAATAATAATGGTTATTATTATTATATTATTATTATTATTATTATTATTATTATCATCATCATCATCGATTCGTCAGCCAGAGTCTGTACTGAACGGACGCATTTCCTGAGCTCTCTGATATTGTATATACTTTTGCATATTGCTGAGAATTTTACTTTTGGAAAGTTTTGAATTTTATATACTTGCGTTTATTTTCACGTTGTTATAGTTAAGTAATTGATATTAGTGGTTTTTAGCGATTTAGAAGTTTTCATAGCGTGCCAGCTTAATTTAACTTAAACTTGTGACGGTTTAAACTAATTTTTAACTGCGCGATGCCGTCGCAGAAAGCGTGGTGTGTTAGGTGTAGGGTAAACCGGTGGTATTCGGAATTTAAAGATTATAACGGCGGTCCTATGGCGATTACCGAGAGATCAGTTTGTTTCTTTTGCGAGTTAATTGAGGAAATAGTTGACATAAAACGCAGTGTACGTAAGGTAACGGAGAGACTTGCAACGCTTGATGAGGGCAGGGGTAGGGCTACGGTTGACGGAAGCCGAACCAATACTAACGTTGAAGACGTTAGTAATTTGAAGGGTGAGGTGCGTAACCTAGTTTCTAGTTTAGGTAGCTTGTCGGGAAGGTTGGATAGAGTTGAGAACGGAGTTAAGGTTGGTCCGAGAGTAGTAGATAGCGAGGGATTTAGAGAAGTTAAGGGTGGAGTTAGGCCGCGTACGTTAGGTGATAGAAATCCCCCCTATCGAGGTTTCGAATCTTTTCGCCCATTTGGAAAGGGACGTGAATGAGGGGGAAACTATTTTAATTGGGGACTCTTTAGTGCGCCACATGGACAAAGAGTTCGTTGAACGGCATCCAACCAAGAGGAGGGTCTGTCTCCCAGGGGCCAGGGTTGACAGAGTTAGAGACGAAGTGGATAGGATTGACGTTGCCTCCCGTCACTCAATGTTGGTGACGATGGTAGGAGGCAACGACTCGTATAGGCCCGATACGAGAGTGCCTGACCTTTTGGAGAGATATAGGGGGTTAATTAGGTCCCTGAAGGCGAGGTCAGATAGGTCTTTAGTTGTAGGTATTACCCCTAGGCACGGGTACGATTACGTCAAAAACAATATTTTTGAATAATAAATTAGAAGAGATTTGTGCTGAGGAAAATGTACCCTTCGTAAAGCTGTGGTCCGAATTCAGTGATCCTAGCCTTTTTATGAAAGATGGGGTGCATTTTAATGAAATAGGTAATGCTAGGCTAAGTAGGTTAATAGACGAAAACGTGCGAAAGCTGTATAGGTCGAAGTCTTCTTTAAACGTTGTGGGTCCGGGGAACGCGGGCCCGACGTGAAAAATAGTTTAAAACGCCGGCCCGTGGTAAAAAATAAGTTAAACGTCTTTTATTGTAACGCGCGTAGCATTAGAAATAAATTAAATAAATTTAAGGCGATAATTTATTCTGGCAACTACGATATAGTTGCTATCACTGAAATTTGGTTAAATACCGTGACGCGGCACTTGTTGGGGGAACTTGATATACTGGGTTTTAAACTCTACTAATGATAGGTTACATAGGTTTGGTGGCGGCGTTTTGCTGTACATTCGTAATTCCCTTAGGGTTATCGAGGTTAAGTTAGATTTTCCGGCAGCAATTAATGCGATATGTGTTGAAGTTAGGGCGCATAGTATTAGTTTTAATTTTGTTGTTGTTTATAGACCTCCCGTTCAACCCCTCGATACAGATACTAGATTTTACTCACTTCTTGGTAATTTTATTGACAATCGAAATAGTATAATTGTCGGAGACTTTAACTGCCCTAATGTCAATTACGAGAATTTTACTGGTAATGAGGAGGGTTTGAGATTGATTGAGTTTATGGAAGATAACTTTTTACGACAGATAGTTACCGAACCAACGCGCGGTGACAATATTTTAGATTTGGTGATGACGAACGGCGAGAATATAGTCGAAGGTTTAGAAGTAGGCGAGAGTTTAGGATGTAGTGATAATCAAATTCTTAGGTTTAAGTTATTGATAGAAAACTCTAAGGATAGTAACGTAATAGAAGTCCCTGATTTTCGTAGGGCTAATTTTGATAGTTTTGCGGATAGGATGAGAGTAGTGGACTGGGATAACTTATTTATGGGTAATGACACAAATTTGCATTGGGTGGCGTTTAAAGAAATTTTTATGAATATTGAAAGGGAGTTTATTCCTCGTAGGCCCAAGCGCGCTAGAAATCATGGTAGGCCGAAGTGGTGGACTAGGGAAATAGGCGAGTTCATAAACGAGCGTAATAGAGCGCATAGACTTAATAAGCGCAATGGCACGGCAGCTAACTTTAATAGATATATCGAGCTTAGACGTCAGGTTAAAAGATCAGTTAGGAATCATGCCAAGCGTAATTTAGAGATACTTATAGCTGCGGATAGTAAACATAATCCAAAAAAGTTTTTTGAATACGTCAATAATCGTAAGCCAATAAAAGATAACATAGTCCCTCTAGTGTAGGGTTACCATACGTCCGGTTTTTCCCGGACATGTCCGGGAAAGTTGAATATTTATAACATTGATTTTTGAGGCCATAACACTTGTTCTTATTTATAGATACTCAGTATAGACGACATGTAGTACGCAGTATATATAACACATTAATACAACGTGAGTTGGTAGATACTGATACAAATACACCCCCCCCATCTCCGGAGTGTCCTCCTTTTTGAAAGTTCAAATATGGCAACCCTACTCTAGTGGATGTTAATGGCGCTTTGGCTTCTGACGCTCAGGCGATGGCGGATATTTTCAATAACTACTTTTTTGCGACAGTTTTTACCGTAGAAGACGTAAATAATGTCCCCGACGTGGACGATATCGTTCCATTTAGTAGCGAGACTATTTTGGATGAAATAACTGTTTCCGAGCCTGAGATTGCGCATTATATTGATAGGCTAAAAGTTAGCAAGGCTCCAGGCTCTGACGCTTTTTATCCCAGACATTTGAAAGATGTTATCGTAGGCCCCTTAACGAAGATTTTTAATCAGTCACTCGAAACGGGGATTATTCCTGAGGACTTCAAATTAGCTAACGTCACGCCTATTTTTAAAACAGGCGACCGCGCAGTAGCTAGCAATTATAGGCCCATTAGCTTAACGTCAGTTGTTGGTAAACTTTTGGAATCCATAGTTAGGGATCGTATCATCGATCACTTAGAAAGTAGAGATTTGATTAATAGTAGTCAGCATGGGTTTCGACGCCATAGGTCTTGTTTAACTGATTTGTTAGAATTTTATAACGAAATAGTGCGCGAATACGATAGGCATAGAGCGGCTGACGTTATTTATTTAGATTTTAAAAAGGCGTTCGATACAGTTCCGCATAGGAGACTAATTGCAAAGGTCAAAGCGCACGGTATACGCGGTCAGGTAGCTAACTGGTTAGAGGAATGGCTTCGTGCTAGGAGGCAGAGGGTGGTAGTTAATGGTAGTGAATCGGGGTGGTTGGATGTAGGTAGCGGTGTCCCACAGGGTTCAGTGTTAGGCCCATTGCTATTCGTAATTTACATTAACGACATAGATGTAGGATTGACTAGTAACGTGTCAAAATTCGCGGACGATACTAAAATAGGCGGTAAGGTTGTTAACGAGGACGATAGAAAGACTCCAAGACGATGTAAATAGGATTATGGAGTGGACAGCTAAGCGGCAGATGCAATTTAACGTCGACAAATGTAAAGTTTTGCATATAGGTTCTCGTAACAATAATTAAACGTACACAATGGATGATAGGGAGTTGGTGAGCGTTGACGAGGAAGTAGCTTTAAGCGTACGCGTATCTAAGGATTTAAAGGTTAGGAACCAGTGCCTGGAGTCTTGCGCAAAAGCTAATAGGATGTTAGGCTTCATAGCGCGTAATTTCGAATTTAAATCGAAGGGTATTATATTGCCCCTTTACAAGTCCCTAGTCAGGCCTCATTTAGAATATGCCGTTCAGTTTTGGTGCCCGTACTTGCGTGAGGATATTGATAGGTTAGAAAGGGTTCAGCGTCGTGCCACGAAACTAATTCCGTCGTTGCGCAACAAGCCTTATGAAGATAGGATTAAAGAGTTAGACCTGTATTCACTCGAAACTAGGAGATTAAGGGGGGGGCTTATTGAAGTTTTCAAAATCTTTCATAACATCGATAACGTAAATTTTGACAAATTGTTCACTTTCGATAATAGTAATACTCGTAATAACGGATTTAAGTTGCGTGGCAGACGTTTCACTAATATCGCTAAAAACTTCTTTACGTTTAAAGTAATTGATAAATGGAATAATCTTCCCGCGCCCGTCGTGAACTCTACCAGCGTTAATATGTTTAAGAACCGTCTTGACAGACATTTTAAAAATATTAACGTTGTTTAAAATAAAAAAAAAACAATTAGCAACAGGAGCTCTGGTGGTGGTGGTCGATGGTGAGTCTGTTGACGATTAATGCCAGCTTGTGACATGCCAGCGTGTGATGCCAGCAATAACATTACTAAAAAAAATAAAAAATTAGACTAACACGAATGTAGATGTAGCTCGTAGCGTAAACTAACCCACTTTTTGTTTAACTTTACCTACTTTTTTTTTTTCTTATCCTCTCCTTACTTTGCATGTCGGTAACTCCCTTTTCTTGCATGTTTGTAGTTTGCATGGTATGACATTGAGTTAAGACTGTGTTTGCATGGTTTGTAAGCGTTCTTATTTTACTTCTTTTCATCTTTCACCCCTCTCCTATTCTCTCCGACTATTTTTCTGACTTGTCGGCAGTGGCCGGCGGATGATGATGGTGAGTCTTTTTTCTCTCTTTCTGAATGAATGTTAACCCACGAGTGATAGGTGTTGCTACTTAACCCCTTATTTTCTTCTCTTAACCCCCTACTTCCTTTCTCTCGGGCTAACCTTAGAGTGGATTTTAGGGTCTTTGTTAGCCTTAGCTTCTGTAGATCTGTAGATCATCATCATCATCATCATCATCATAATTAACTATTTATCTTAAATTATCTTCTTAACTTTATTATACAATAATACGAGTAGCCATTGTTGTATTTCTGACATAAAAGGGCTAGGCGATTCTACAAATTTGTTTGGGCGAAGGAAGATATATCGGGTGGCCCCCCCACAAAAAACGCCTTGAGATTTGAACATTAATAATTCCATAAATATGCAGTTTGCACTTCCAAAATTTACATAACTTTTACCTCAATTTATTGATAATCCATCATAAAAATTTCACACCTCTAAATAAAATACTTTTTCCACCTTTTCCATAAAATACTTTTTAGAAGGGATCACCTGAAGATCAGGGCCCCCAGCCTTCTTTAGTTAGCCTTATAAGGCTAACTAACGAAAATATCACGACATAACCTAGCCAATCGTTAGGTCAGCTGTACGCCCTTGACGATTGGTTGGTTAGGTCGTGATATTTTCGTTAGTTAGCCTTATAAAGCTAACTAAAGAAGGCTGGAGGCCCTGGTCTTCAGGCGATCCTTTTTAAGATATGTATATAAGATAACATATCTTGAAAATTCTATATTCTATTATATTTTCAGTTTATAGAGAACCATTATTTACATAGGATAAAATTTGAATGCCCGGTTAGGTCAACTGTATGCCCTTGACGATTGGTTAGGTTTAGTCGTGATATTTTCGTTAAAACTAACCCAAATATCACGACTAAGCTTAACCAATCGTCAAGGGCGTACAGTTGACCTAATCGGGCATTCAAATTTTATCCTATGTAAATAATAGTTCTCTATTTATTATATGTTTGTGATAAATAATAAGTTTGTTGTTATTGTTTTCTTATCTTATTTTGGTTAATTTGCAGAGTTTAAACTTTGGCGGGGATATAGTTGAAAAGATCAACATTGGGGTGGTGATTGTTGAAAAGAGTACGTTGGGGGTGGGGAATAGTTTAAAAGATCCTTTGTATGTATTTAAAATCTCCATTTATCCTTTAATTCGATGTGGAACGGCTTTTTTCTCTTTTCAGATTGATTTTAAGTCCTCAAAGAACCAATTTGTTCCCCAAAAACATTGACATTATTTTAATTGTTCGATCTAATTTTAACACGCGAGTTTACAAGGTATTTGTACTTTGTATACAGGGTGTACATAAAGTCAGGATTTATTTTTGTGAAGCACTTGGAAATTATATGGAATTCAATCATAAAATGGTAAAGTGGTAACATTTATTAAATAATTAAGAGTAGGATTCGACGTGACGCCCATCAGTATCCCTGCACAGCTCAAATCGTTCCGCAGCATTTCTAAACACATTCTGGAGCATTTGCGGGGTTATGTTATCTGCAGCAGTTCGTATTCGTGTACGTAAGTTTTCAAGACTCGTAATCTTCGTCTGATAGACGTGCGATTTGATAAAGCCTCATGCAAAAAAATCTAAAGGGGTTAAATCCGGTGATCTCGCTGGCCAAGGTGTGTTGCTTCCGCGTCCGATCCAGCGATTTGGAAAACGTCCATTTAGATAATCCTGAACAATTTTGGCATTGTGACAAGGAGCACCATCATGTTGATAGACGACGGTACTAACAATCCTATCCCCGTCGTATATATATATATATATTATATATATATAAATAATATATATATATATATATATATATATATATAATATATATATATATATACACGGTATCCCATAAGTCCGGCATCATAGAAAAAATTCATATTTTTCTATTTCTACAAACCATAATTTATGCTCGGGATGCCAATTTCTCGTTCACCATTCTGTTCAGTGACGAGGCTGTTTTTTATGGAAATGGTGAGGTAAATCGACAGAACACCCGCTACTGGTCTCAAAACAACCCTCACTGGTATACCTCTTCAAAGGAACAAGGTGCATCTCGGGTGATGGTATGGTGTGGCATTTGGAAGGATCGCATCATAGGCCCCCTCTTTTTCGATGAACATGTCGCTGGAGGCACCTACCTAGGTATGCTCAAGGAAGAAGTATTTCCCAGTGTCTTGAACGAAGAAGAAAATTTCCCAACATGGTTCCAGCAAGACGGCGCTCCTGCACATTACAGCACCCAAGTAAGGGAATACCTGTACCAACAATTCCCTAGTCATTGGATAGGACGTCGAGGGCCTGTGGAATGGCCAGCTAGAAGCCCGGATCTCACGCCACTAGATTTTTATCTCTGGGGCCACTTGAAAGCGCTGGTATACGCAGAGAAAATTAGGAGTGTTGAACATTTGCGACAGCGCATTATGGGGGCATGTAACACCATTACTCCTGACATCATTCACCGTGTGCTTGCTGACTAGGTATCACGTCTGAATTTGTGTATTGAAAACAATGGTGGAAATATTGAGCACGTTCTGTAAATAAAAGCTTTTGTTTTGCCTTTTTTTTATTTTTCCTATGATGCCGGACTTATGGAACACCCTGCATGTTATGAGGTGTATATATATATATATATATATATATATATATATATATATATATATATATATATATATATATAATATATATATATAATATATATATATATATATTAGGCCGGGCTGAAACTATAATTTTTGTTTGATTTTAATTTATCAGTGACTAACAGTTGGCTTTTGATATAAAATAAGATTCCTGAAAAAAATAATTGGTGCCCACCAACGTGTGTCCGGCCACCCCCGTTTTTGTAAAAACATCTAATGCCGCACTAGCAAAATCAGGAAAATGGCAATATCTCTTCTTCTGAACATGCTAGAGAGATGGTTTGCATACCAAAATGCAGAATTTGATTTAGAACAAATTATTAAGAGTGGTATTTTTTCATAAAACCTTTAGTGTTTGAGTGTAGCATCCTTTCTACCGTCAAAGCCAATGCCAGTCACTTTTTCAAATATCACTTCCTTCTTCCTTTCAGCTCTCAATTTAGCTCTCTCCCTTCTCAACTTGTTTCTGAAAAGTATTTCAAAAATATTGGCCATGCATTACTGCATTAGTATTATACAAATATACAAAATACAAATGTCAGTGTCCTGTTTGAAACTAATTAATATAAATACAAAATATAAATTTTGACGCTAATTAAAAATAATAGTAAATCTGGTGATTTAGAACTTATAGCAGAAACTAAGAAATGTAATATCTAGAGTGATTAAAAACATACTTATCAATAACATTTTGTATGTTATCTGGGGTGATTACTCCAAAGTCCACCAATGTAGCAGAACCAATAGCCGCTCCTGCTCTATCACTTACTTGATATCTGTTAGGATATTTAAAGTAGATTTACATATCTATTGTCAATGAATAATTTATTGGTAATCTTAATCTCTTAGTCACAATGATTTCACTTTAAGCTGTATTAAAAGATTTATCTTTCAGTACTATACCTGTCACATGCTTCAGCTAATGAGCGTAATCTAGTTCTGTTCTGTAATGTTGAGACTTCTGGAACATAGTCTGCATCAAATGAATCATTACAACTGTCGCTATCTGTCAACTCAGGAATGTCCATAGGTTGATGAGGAGGAGGAACTGATTCTTTTGCTTTTTGAGATTGAATAACCCGTGATTTGAATTTTAAGTCAGTGGCTGTTTCTGGGACTTCTTTCAGGGTACAGTAACCATGTCTAGTTGTTTTCTGGTCCTACAAAGTGATTATATTTCATTACACTATAATGTATCTTTTATCTATGGGTCTCTATATGTAAATTGAAATTCTTACAAAAATGAGAAAATACTAAAATATTACTTATCATTAACATCATTAATAGTGTATTATTGATATTACTAACTTATTAAATGCACTTTAAAAATTGTAGCAAATTATTAATAATTGATAATTAATTAATATTAATTAATAATTTACAACTTGAAATTCAATCAACAGAACTACCTCATAAAACTGGTAATCAGATTCAGTCATTTTTAGTAAGTGCTTTTTCTCTGTATCTGCCAACAGTTTGTGATCATGTTGATATATGTCAAATAAAACGTTTACAGTTTTCAGAAAATCATCCAGATCTTGATGATATTTAGGTCCCCTTTTCTTTTTGTCATACTTCAGAAGGCGGTTGAATTCCTTTATTTGGGTTTTCAGTCGGCTCCGTATGGCATTTACTGATATTGGATAAACATTATATGTGACCCACAATTTATGCAATTCCTCAGAAGTAGCTCTCAGTACAGCATCTGTTTTATAGTCTCCGAAACACAAACACCTTTCAATAACTTGCTTCAACGTAGGCAATTTCCCTAAAGGAAACTGTTCTGCTGGCATAAAACATACATCACCAAGTACTTTAGCAACTGTTTTCCTTGTAGAAGTCATACTTTATATTGCAAATGTTGAATTCAATGACAAATTGCAGTTGGAAACTTATAACAAAGGCACCTGAAAAAAAAACAAGTTTTCAATTTATTACGTTTAAAAAAAGTTCATGAAGCAGCCCCACCCTCTATTCTTTAATCAAGCATAATGGATGCAAGATAACAAGGAAAAGTCATATCATGTGATCACTATGTCCATGCCAACATCCTTTTAGGGCAATGTTAGTAATCAAAAAGCCAAATCATGCTTATTTTAGAATTTCTTTTGTCACTAAGGTCCATCGAAAGGGGGTCTATGGGCCCCCAAAATTAGTTTTTCTAAAATAACTCAAAAACTAAAGGTTTTATGAAACAATACCACTCTTAATAATTTGTTCTAAATCAAATTCTGCATCGTTTGCTATGCAAACCATCTCTCTACCATGTTCAAAAGAAGAGATATTGCCATTTTCCTGATTTTGCTAGTGCGGCATTAGATGTTTTTACAAAAACGGGGGTGGCCGGACACACGTTGGTGGCCACCAATTATTTTTTTCAGGAATCTTATTTTTATATCAAAAGCCAACTGTTAATGACTGATTAATTCTATCTTGAGTTTCAGCCCGGCCTAAATTATATATAGTAGTGTCCCCAAATTAAAGGAGAGGCAATGGACCTCTTCAACACTGAAGGAAAATAGCTTGGCTGTCAGGCTGCCAAGACTTTTTAGCCAGCTTCCAAAGGACCCCAGAAACGTTGCAGAGGTCAAAGTTGAAGTCTTCAAGAGAAGATTAGTTGCCCGGTTGAGGATGATACCAGATTAGCCCAGTGTACCTGCTATGTACGGTGGAGAGCGCAAGAAAGCAACTCGCTCCTCCACTTTATATACATAATATATACACGTTTTCATTTACTAGTATATATAGGCAGAAACCTGATGTTCCAGAAATGTATCTTCTGCAGGAACGCTTCCAGAAAGCTAAAACTAACGGGAATCGCGAACAGGGGTGCGCCGGAACGCTGCGTAAAAAGAGCCATGAATTTTTTTCCTACTCAACATCTCGTCAGGGAATGTATGTTTGTTTGTTTAAATTTCTTATGAAAGACCGTGAAGTCTTCCAAAGGAACTAGGAGGAAATTCTGAAATTGATCCTTTTTTGGTCTGTTTTTTGTTAAATATCACTCATGAAAGACTATGAAAGAATCCCCAAAAGGATTTTTTTTTATAATATTTCTCATGAAAGACCATGAAAGAAACCTCATCATGAAGGAAGGTAGGAGACCGTCATGAAGGACGGTGAGGGGAAATTTTCAAATTGATCTAATTTCCTCTCCCCAATGCGGACATATTACTGAAGTCGCTGCAAAAATTGTTTGAAGATCGGAAGTATCTGAAGGTGTCTCTGTAGCTGTAGCTATATATATAATATATATATATATATATATATATGTGTGTGGTACACCTCGGGATAAAGGGTTTGCAATAAATGTCTCACCTCCGTGTGCGCGTCATTAAAAAGGACTATACTTGGTATTTGAAATAATATAAAATATGATCGTAAAGTCACAAAACTCAAATATGATTGCATGCTTATTTTTCCGAGTTGCCTAATTTGACGATCATTCTGTAATCATTTTCCAAGCGAAAGGGAATTTACTCTGTGAAATGAGAATTGAACAGGTAGGTTTTTATATTGGATACTGAATTCTTACAAATTTTTATTCTGATTTTAAATCACCCGTTCACTCCCAAAGTATTCAGTCAGAATGCCTTTGAAAAGTATTATGAGCTTACCCAATTCTTGTTCCACTGCTTGGAAATCGGCATCTGTAAAGACGTCAGATGGTGAAGGGAGAAAAAAAAATTAGTAGTTAATATTCCAGAAAGTTTACTGTAAAATTAACTAATTTTGTATAGTTTTTAGTAGTGGTGTACCGATTAATCGGCATCGGCAGAATTGGTCATTTAGTAGCTTTAAAACTATTTCGTTTACACGTCTTCTTATACGGTATTTCTATCTTGGACCCCATTATCGAGGGACTACGTTAATTTGTAGATTGCTTTCGGTTTCGCTTATTAAGGGAAGCACTATCGAATTTCATACGAAGAGGAAGTGTTTCTAATTATATAACAACGAAATTTATAACACTATAAAAATGATGGGAATGAAATCAGTGTTACAGCAAAATTAATGTTTATGATCACAGAGATTTGATAAATATATTGGAAATTGATCATCTCTGCTTTCAAATCTAGGGCTGAAAGCTAGAAGGGCCAATGTCAAAATTTTACATTTTGTGAAAAACGCGATTGAAGGTTCCTTTCCGTAATCAAAATTCAACTTTTTTTTAGCAAACATTATTCCTTTATTTCGGTAAATTGCACGCATATGCACCCTCCTTTGATGCCTTTTTAAAAATCATGCTGCCTGTTTTGGCTTTAAGAAAATTCAAAACGCACAAATAGCCATTATTAGACTGACTTTGGTTTAGGACATTGGCTCATTGCGGTGCACCTAATGATTTGATGACATTGGCCCTTGTATCACTGAAAAAGCAGCTGATTTTGAGTTCAACTCTACCCTTATCTCAAAAAATGAATTTTTTGACATTGGCCCTTCTAGCATTCAGCCCAAGAAAAGTAAACAAAAAAGTAAAAACGGTTGTGTTGTTGACACATCACTCAAAAGATGGTTATTTAATTTAAACAATTATTTTTTTGGATTTTAGACTAACAAAGTTTTGTGTTCAAACTCATGAGATTTACTTTTGTTAAAATTCAACTGAATAAATTATATGGCTTCAAAATAGATTTAGTTTACATTAAATATTAAATTAAATTTACTTGGAATTGGGCTCGACTTCATGCGCGAAATTTGAAAATAATTACTGCAATTCCAAATAAGTGTAATGTTATATGCGTTTAATGTAAGGGGTTCCAAAAAACTACCCCCCCCCCCATTTGCAGCTTACATGTTTACTTATATCGAAATAGTTTTTAGTGATTATAAAAATATATAAAATTCTTTATTTATTGCAGGTATTAAAATTACTCTAGCTGATAAAGTGATAATATAATGGCTTCTCAATTAATTGGTGATTCGGAGAGGCAACGTGTGATAGATCGCATACGAGCAATAACATTTCGGGAAGCTCGTTATGCTGGAGCCACCTTTATAACACGTTCATGGGTTGCCAAAAGTTGCGAAGAAGTGAGGACTTCGTCAAAAGAAATTGGAATAAAACTTTGGATGAATGTGAAATGGATACAACCAAATCTGGGCGCCCAAATTTGCCACTCTCTCAGGAAACAAAGGACATCATTGAAAGCGGTACGCGTAAGCGGAAAAGCAGCTGTGCTAAACTTTCTAGAGAGATCGAAGTGTTGAGAGGAAAGATCGTTAGTGGTGACATCATTCGACTGTACCATCATAGGCAAGGTTTAAAGCCTTGGCATGAACTTCCAAGCCAAGAAAAACTCAACTTAACATCGATGATAGAATGTGGTTTGCCCATTATCTTGAAGATTGGGATGTGGATGATTTCATGCATTTAGCTGTCTCCGATGAATTTTTTGTTTACGTAACGTCGGCCTAACTACCAAAATAATCGAGTGTGGGCCACAACACCAGATGAAATCGATGACAATGAACATTATCGTGAATTATTAAAAAGTCCAGACTGCGTTGGTGTGTTTGTTTGTTCACTGCAAAGAAGCTCATGTGGGTGCTGAAGCCAAATGGTCAGAGTTGGGATGGACAGTATTTTCGTGATATTATTCTATCCCAGCATGTCATTCCTTTTCTAAGAAACCCAAACAATGTTATGGATGTCGATCAGGTCACACTTCTGCACGATAAGGCCCCCTGCTTTAAGGCATTAGCCACTCAACAGTTGTTGCGGAACCATGAGATTGATTTCTTTGGAAATGAAGAATGGCCAGGAAATTCTCCTGACCTGAACGTCTGTTAACACATTGGATCAGTTATAAAGGACAAGGTTGAATGTCTCTTGTTTCAAGAACCTGCAGCAAATCGATTTTCGAAGGATACAATGACGCAACACATTGAAACTGTTTTAGCAAATTTGCGTAACGATCAAGATCTATTCACGTCACTTTTGGCAAGCTACCCAAAGCGAATTCAGGCTGTCTTGGAAGCCATTGGCGGGATCGCCAAGTTTTAATTTTCTCATTAAATGCAGGATTAAATTCTCTTTTGTAAGGTATGTTTAGTTTTACTGTACCTCTAATGGTTTAGGCCATGGGCGAGGGGGCTAAGGTTTTTTGGAGCCTCGTAAACCAAATTATTTTGGGGTAACATCATTTATATTTAAATACAGAGTTTTTGAGTGATATTAAAATAGCCAATAAAGCCTAAAGCTTAATTAAGGGCCTTATTATTATTATTACATAAAATAAATGGTCCAATTTTACAATTTTTTATGTTAAAATTATCGTAACGACAAAAATTGTAAAATTGTATTATTTTATCAATAAAGGTTATCCAATTCAATTAAATTCAGTGCTCTTTATAACAAATCCAACACCATAGATTGAAAAAGATGTTGTTTGAAACGTAAATGATATTTAAAAGTAACTAAAATTAAATGGCTAATGGAATAGTGATTAAAGAGTGCAATATTCTTCAAAGACAGAACAGGTCACCTCTTTAATAATTTAGAAATTTTGCATCTTGCCTGTAGTAATCCTTGCTCAAATGATTCTCACTGTAAACTCATAGATAGGTCTTATAGTAAGATAGTATCCCTGTTAAGAGAAGCAGGAAGCCCCCTGATTAAATCTTACAACTGTCATACTAAGATTATTCCTGGATGGAATGATTTTATTGCCCCCCTGAAGAGGAAATCGAAAGATGCCTACGATTTGTGGTGCTTCGATGGTAGACCCAGATTAGGGCCAGTATACAGGAATATGTGTAGAAGTAGGGGTCAGTATAAGGCGCCCATAAGGCAATGTAAACAGGAAGAAGAGTCTATTCGAGCATCAAAAGCCTGTGAAGGTCACGTAAATAACGATAATAAATTTTGGAAATTTGTTAAGAATCAAACGGGTGTCAAAAGTGTCCTCCCTCCGCCAATCGATAAGGTGTCGGGGGAGGATGAAATTGCAAAGCTGTGGAAAAACTAGTGATGGGACGATTAATCGGAATCGAGAATCGGAAGAATCGAGCATTTTTCAGGAATCGGAATCGGAATCGGAATCGAGAGAATTGTACCATGATTTCCGATTCTTAAAACGATTCTTTAACTTTTAATTGAACCAGTTTTGCAATGTAAACTTTAAAATTTAAATGAAAGAGGATAACAAATTTTATTTTTATTGTATTGTAGCTATACATTAAAACATGTATATCCATGATGTGTAATCAAGAAGATTAAAATGAATTGTTACAACTTACAGTTGATTTTTATTTTTAAACCAATCTATTATAATTTATAATTTATATTACCATACTCATAATGTAAATAGTTAATGTTACCAGAGTAAAATATGACAATTTTCAGAAAAACAAGTATAGAATTATATTTAAAAATATTGAGAATCGGAATCGGAATCGGAATCGAGAATCGTATCGGAATCGAGACTTTTTAGTGGTATCGGAATCGGAATCGTTAAAAATTTTGGTATCGTCCCATCACTAGGAAAAACCACCACTAAAACATTCTTAACAGTGTGAGTAGGGATAATCTTAAGATAGATTGCAGCGAAACGCCTGTGGAAGGGACAAGGGAAAATACTTTGATATCAGTTCCTGAAGTAAAGAGGGTAATTAAAGAGTTAAAGACTGGTTCTGCGTCAGGGATAGATTACCTATCGAATGAGCACTTAAAATATGCCAATGACGTAGTATGTCTGCATATATCATTGCTCATAGCTATATCCCTGCAGAGTTTATGAGGGTATACAATATAGTATATCTTGCCCCTGGTCAAAAATAAGTATGGAGACATTCTGTCCAGCAATAATTACAGGCCTCTTGCTGTCGCCTCCTGCTTCTCGAAACTACTAGAAAAACTCTTGTTACTCCGATTAAATGATTACCTATGGACAACTAATCAGTTTGGTTTTAAAAGGTCCCACTCAACTGACCTGTATATCTATGTACTTAAAGAAATAATATCTAAATACACTGACAGTAATTCACCTATTCATAGCTGTTTCTTAGATATAAGTAAGGCATATGACAGAGTGAACCACAACTTTTATTTTAAAAACTAGAAGACAGGAAGGTTCCATGTACATATTAAATTATTGAAATTTTGGTATTCCCACCAATCTTTTACCGTCAGGTAGGGCAATGTACTATCCGAATGTTTTGGCTCCTCTTGCGGGGTGAGACAATGCTCCTTGCTCTCTCCTATGCTGTTTAATGTGTATATTGACGGATTAATTGCTTCACTTAATGAGGCAACATTGGGATGTTGTATAGATAACACAAGGGTAAATAACTTAGTTTATGCCGATGATATGGTGTTAATAAGTTCCCTCTGTTAAAGGTCTGGATCGGCTTCTAAAAGTCTGCGAAGTGTATTCGCAGAAACATGATATTCTTTTTAATGTTACAAAAACTAAGGTCATGCAATTTCATCCGAAATTTAAAAAAAATGAGAGGTGAAGTAATTGAGGAAGTAGAAGAGTTTAAGTATTTGGTTCAAACTATCACCAGCTCCTTGAGTGATGACTCAAATATAAGAAAACAATCTCGAAATCTTTGTACTAAAGCGAATATGACTATAAGGAACTTCCGGTTCTGTACAAGTGAAGCTAAAGACACTCTCTTTCGTACTTTCTGCAGTAATATGTACGGACAGGAACTCTGGATGAATTATAAAAAAGGTTCTGGCAGAACCCTAAATTTGCTGTACAACGGGTCTTTTAGACTTACATAAATTACCCCGAGATGCTCAGCTTCGCAAATGTTTGCTACCCGCAATGTCCCGAGCTTCCCGGAGGTAACAAGACGTGCTGAATACAGTCTAATGCAAAGAATTAAAAAATCAACCAACCCGATTATCCAAGCTATCCATGAACCCATGAACCCTGCCGCTTATCCTCTAAGCTACGGAATTCTTGGTACGAAAACGTCTGTGTGTAGCTCCACTTAACTTTGACATTACTGTATTATTTCTAATCAACTGTATATATTTCTATCCTTAGTATGTGAACTGTCATTGTATTAATAATATATGTCATATGGACTATAGTCTGCCAATAAACCTTTTCATTTTCAATTATAATGGCTGCGATATCTTACCCGATGGTCCTTGTTGATCGCATCTTTTATTCCTAATAGACCCTCCGATCCCGCCGTCAGACCCACATAGCGCCAGAAATAGCAACACTGCAAACTTAACCATCTATACGGGAAACAGAGAAAATAATGAAAAATACAGCTATACCAAAGACAATAGGCAGATTTCTCTTTAAAAACATTATATTTTAAACCAAAACAGTGTTATGGAAAACTTGAAAAAGTAATTTATTGATAAAATAAGGACCAGTGGGACTCGAGCCCTTTTCGCGAGATATCAGAAACCATTACTTCAACTACTTAGAAAGATACCGTTCAACCTCGGTGAAGACTTATCAACGTTTGACGATGTTTCACCGCATTTCAACTTACAAATTGCGAGTTTCGCTCTTAAAGCAATTATTGCAGAAATATAAAATAAATAAATAATTTTTTTCCAATACGTTTTAGGCCGGTCGCACACGG